>JAPVLO010001055.1:0-217931 GCA_027257055.1 Cephalopachus bancanus
TCATAAGGAAATTGGACTGCACTGATCCTGTGTCATCAACCTAAATGGTTAATTTAAAAGCAAAAATTACATTCATTGCAAGTTCTAAATGGTAAGGATATTTGTTTCTCCTCTGTAGCATGAAAGTGCCTTGATAATAGTTACTCAAACATTTTGAGCACAAGCTATTAGCTGTTAAGTAGTGCTACTTGAAATTAGTTTATTTGAAACCTGTTACATTTAGAAGCTCACATTGCCATTGTTTACCAAGGGACACTATTTTTACAATCTATTTACTAAATCTTTACCTGTTGATGATATTTTCATATAAGATCTGAGAGACAGTCATAGAAGGACCTAGATAATACCCTCAAAATTCTATTGCCCCAAGTTTCTGTGATTGAATAGCCAAAAATTCAAATCGTTCATTTTATTGTCTATAATATTTATGCTACAACCGAAAAAAGTCAGCAAACTATTAAAATACAAGTGTTATTTTTTTCCATGTTGAAGGCAATTTTATTCATATTAAAAAAAAAATACTTCTGGCAAGATGGCGACGGGCCAGCATGGTATGTGAGACCCTCTGCAAAAGAGAACACCCATAAAGACCCTAGCTCTCTCCCAGGGGCTGCAGCACCCACTTTCCACAGTCTGTTCTTCACAGGGAGCTCAGCCTGCCACTGTCCCTGCCGTTGCTACTCATATATCACGACCAACCAGGCTGCTCCTGCAGTCACAGCAGCAGGACTGAGCTGCTCCTGCAGTCATGGATGCCGCCACTGCGGTCATTCCCAACTCATGCCTGAACCAATCCATGACTTCAGACCATGAAGCCCCACAAGCCAGATCTTCTGAGATCCCCGCTGCCATGCGACACCCCTAGCCCGGAGAAAAGCCTGTGGAACTCCCCCCATGAAGTTGCCAGGCAGGTTGCAGATCCATAGCAGGCTCCCTCCCCTCTGGACTGTAGCCACGGGATAGCACCACCTGCTGGGGAACCATGGTAATAACATCAAAACAGGAATGGCAGAGGCTCATCCCTCTTGAAAAATGGAGAAAGCCAGATCTCAGTGATAGACTGGTCAGGGGGACCATATCTGAACTGTTCTTTACAGCAGGTCAGAGGCAACTGACCCTAACTGCAAACAATTCTACCAGTCTGCAAAGACAGCTAGAAGTCAGAGCTGAAAGGACATTGGACTTAAAGGAAAAGTCTCAGAGTGTGCTTGACTGGTTCTGTTAGTCTACTAACTTTAATCTATCCCTTCCCCCCTTCTTTTTTTCTTTTCTTTTTTTTTCTTTTTTGTCTTTTTTCTTTTATTTCCACCCTTTTCCTTTTTTCTTATTTCTCTGTAAATCCCATCTTTGTACAAAAGAATAGCATATCAATAAGGAGGTTGATCAGTGTGTACATTAGCATCATTGTATGTTTTAGATTTTTATATGGTTGGTGGTTAGTTTTCAGTCGTGGTTATTGTTTTTCTTTATATTTGTTTCAGTCCTTGTATTTCTTTTCACTTACCAGTAGGTACACTCAACTGTTTTCACTCTCACTCCTCTTTCTCTCCACTCCCCTCCCCCCACTGCCTGCTCCACTCTCTCCCCTCTGTTAACCTCATTTTGTTTTCAGGGAGTAAACCTACAACCCCACTGCATGGACAGACTTCAAGGCAGTGGGAAGTGGGTTTCAGACTATCCATACAGCTGTTGGTGAACACAAGGATCTGCAGAGAGATTTTGAATCACAGCTCCCCCCTTAATTAAATCCCAAAACTACAAAAAGGACTGCCCTCAACCCACAGTCCAACTCTAGAACTGAACAAAGCAAGAGGAAATATATTATGAAGAATAGGAGATTGAACAAACAGAAGTAAAGGAAACACCTCCACCCCTGAATAACAGAATTAAAGAAGATGGGGAAGTGGACGGAAGGGAAAAGTAGGGAGGGAAAATCTGCACAAATAAGAAAAACCAAAAGAAGAACACAGGACTCACACAGACCCCTGGGAGGTCAGATACTGAGAAAACAGACTTTGGAACACAAACAATGAAGAGCCCCCAGAATGACTGGTCACAAGCAACAAACCCAGAAATCAAGGCATTAATAGAGAGAATTTTAAAAATTGAGGAGAGACAAGAGGAAAATAGGAAGGAGCTGATGACAGAAATAACAGTAGTAAAGAATACTGTGATGGAAATAAATAACAAACTAATTAGCATGGAAAGCAGAATTAGCCAAGCAGAAGGAAGAATCTCAGAACTTGAAGACCAAAATACAGAACTAACCCAAACTGTCAAAAAATAGAAACGAAGCTTAAAAAGTCAGAACAAAACCTTCAGGACATGAATGATTACTTTAAGAGACCCAATCTAAGAGTAATTGGCCTTCCTGAAGCAGAGAGAGAGTCAGTGGTCACATTGGAAAAAACAAATCATGAAATCATTCAAGAAAACTTCCCTCATCTCACCAGTGATGCAAAAATTCAAGCACAAGAAATTCAGAGAACCCCTGCAAGACAACAAATGAGAAGACCAACTCCCAGACACATAATAATTCACCTAAACAAAGTAGCTATAAAAGAAAAAATCCTAAAGGCAGCAAGAGAAAAAGGCCAGACTACCTACCAGGGAAGACCAATTAGAATAGCAGCAGATTTATCCACAGAAACCCTTCAGGCCAGGAGAGCCTAGAGCCCTATCTTCAAAGTTCTAAAAGATAAACAGTTTCAACCAAGAATAACCTACACAGTCAAACTAAGGTTCATTAGTGAGGGAGAATTGAAATCTTTTCCAGATATCCAATCGCTAAGAACCTATGCCGCCACCAGACCACCTCTACAAGAAACACTTAAGAAAGTACTGAAGACAGAAGAAAAGGAAAAAAGAACAATCTTCTTCACAAGAGTACAGGCAAAAGATTAAAAACACACATGAACCAACTCCAAAACCCAAAGAAAGACAACAAACAAACAAGAACAACAACTCTGTAAGAACCCTATGACAGGGATCAACTCTAGCATTTCAATTATTAGCCTAAATGTGAATGGACTAAATGAACCACTGAAAAGACAAAGAATGGCAAAATGGATAAAATATCATCAGGCAACAATCTATTGCCTTCAAGAGACTCACCTCACTAGAAAGGACACTCACAGACTCAAAGTAAGAGAATGGGAAACAAACTTTCAGGCGAACGGAATACAAAAGAAAGGAGGAGTAGCGATCTTAATGTCAGACAAAATACCCTTCAACCTATTAAAAATCAAAAAAGATGCAGAAGGCAACTACATAATGATAAAAGGCTCAATCCATCAACAAAAATATCCATCTTAAACATATATGCACCCAACATAGGAGGACCAACTTTCATAAAGCAGCTTCTAGGTGAACTAAAAAAAGATATTGACTCCAACATCTTCATAACTGAGGACTTCAACACCCCACTCACAATTCTAGACAGATCATTGAGACAAAAAATCAGCAACAAGATCCGAAACCTCAATGTGACTCTTGACCAAATGGACTTAATTGATACCTACAGAACACTCCATCCAAAGACCACAGAATACAAATTCTACTCATCACCACATGGAACGTATTCTAAGATCGACCACATAATTGGCCATAAATCAAGCATAAGCAAATTTAAAAGAACTGAAATTCTACCATGCACCTTCTCGGACCACAGTGGAATAAAAATAAACATTAACACCACCAAGGTCCCTCCAAAACCCACAAAGATATGGACACTAAACAGCATGATGCTAAACAGCTCCTGGGTCAATAATGAAATCAAAACAGAGATCAAAAGATACCTGGAAACAAATGAAAATGAAGAAACATCTTACCAAATCTCTGAACGCATTAAAAACTGTAGAAAGAGGGGAATTTATATCCCTACAAACACACAAGAAGAAAATGGAAGGAACACAAATTAACAGCCTAACAAACCACCTAAGGAAGCTGGAAAAGCAAGACCACAAAAAACCCTAATTTTAGCAGAAGAATCCAGATCACAAAAATAAAAGCCGAAATCCAGGACATAGAAGACAAAAAGATAATACAAAAAAAAAATCAATGAAACAAAAAGCTCATTCTTCAAAAGGATAAACAAAATTGATGGTCCCCTAGCTAGACAGACCAAGAAAAAGAAAGAAAAAACCCAAATAAGCACAATCAGAAACACAAAAGATGAAGTCACATCTGACCCTGAAGAAATACAAAAGATCATTAGAGACTACTATGTACACTTGTATGGTAACAAACTTGAAAACCTCAAGGAAATGGAGGACTTTCTGTCATCACACAAACTGCCTAGGTTGAAACAAGAAGAAATTGAGACCCTACATAGACCAATAACAATCAAGAAAATTAACTATGTAATAAGAAAACTACCTACAAAAAAGCCCTGGACCAGATGGCTTCCCAGCAGAATTCTACAAGATATTTATGGAGGAGCTGATTCTAATACTACTGAAAGTATTTCAGGTGATTGAGAAAGATGGAACTCTCCCCAAATCATTTTATGAAGCTAACATCACATTGATACCCAAGCCAGGTAAAGATCCAACAAAGAAAGAGAACTACAGGTCAATATCTTTGATGAACATAGATGCTAAAATTCTCAACAAGATCCTAGCAAACTGGATTCAACAACACATCTCAAAAATCATCCATCATGACCAAGTAGGCTTCATCCCTGGGATGCAAGTCTAGTTCAGTGTTCGTAAAACCATAAATGTGATTAAATACATCAACAGATGTCAAAACAAAAACCACATGATTATATCATTAGATGCAGAAAAAGCTTTTGATAAAATCCAGCACCCCTTCTTGATAAAAACTCTCGAACATCTAGGCATACAGGGAACATACCTCAAAGTAGTAAAAGCCATCTATGAGAAACCCACAACCAGCATACTCCTAAATGGACAAAAATTGGAACCATTTCCTTTGAAAACTGGAACAAGACAAGGATGCCCATTCTCACCCCTCCTGTTCAATATAGTATTGGAAGTCCTGGCTAGAGCAATTAGAGAAGAGAAGGCAATCAGGGGTATCCAAATAGGAAAGAGGAAGTCAAATTATCTCTCTTTGCAGGTGACATGATCATGTACCTTGAAAACACAAGAGAATCTGACAAAAACCTTTACACTGATAAAGGCCTTTGGAAAAGTCTCAGGATATAAAATAAATGTGCAAAAGACAATTGCATTTCTTTACACCAATAATAAATAAACAGAAACCCTAATAATAGCCACAATGCCATTCAAAATAGCCACACACACAAAAAAGAAATACCTTGGCATCTTCCTAACCAGAGACATGAAAGACCTTTACAATGAAAACTACAAAACACTGCTCAAAGAAATTAAAGATGACATGAACAAGTGGAAAAATATCCCATGCTCATGGATTGGAAGAATCAACATTGTGAAGATGTCCATCTTATCGAAGGCAATCTACAGATTCAATGCAATACCCATCAAATTACCAGCAACATTCTTCTCAGACCTAGAAAAAACAACACAGGAATTCATATGGAAACACAAATGACCAAGAATAGCCAGAACAATCCTCAGCAAAAAAACAAAGCAGGTGGTATCACATTACCAGACTTCAAACTTTACTATAAAGCTACAATCATCAAAACAGCTTGGTATTGGTATAGGAACAGGCATATAGATCAATGGAATAGAATTGAGATTCCAGAAGCAAAACCTCAATTTCTCAACCAACTCTTCTTCGGCTAAGCCTCTACCACCTACCACTGGGGAGAGGAGAACCTATTCAGTAAATGGTGCTGGGAAAACTGGCTGACCACATGCAGATGATTGAAACAGAACCCCTGCCTATCCCCATATACAAAAATTAACTCCAAATGGATCAGAGACCTAAGTGTAAAACCTCAAACCATAAGAACCTTGGAAAATGAATGACATACCCTCATGGAAATTGGAACCGGCATCCAATTCCTGAACAAAACCCAAAACCCACAGGCCATAAGGGATAAAATAGACATGTGGGACCTCATTAAACTGACAAGCTTCTGCAAAGCCAAAGAAACAATCAAGAGAGCAGGGAGACAGCCTACAGACTGCGATAAAGTATTTGCCAACTCCAGGTCTGACAAAGGCTTAACATCTTGGATCTACAAGGAACCCAAACATGTTGAAAAGAAAAAAACAAACAACCCCATTATAAAATGGGCAAAAGAAATGAACAGACACTCCTCAAAGGAAGACATCTGAACAGCCAACAGACACATGAAGAAATGTTCAACCTCACTAATCATCAGGGAGATGCAAATCAAAACCACACTGAGATACCACCCAACTCCAGTCAGAATGGCAATTATCAATAACTCAAAAAATAACAGTTGTTGGAGAGGGTGTGGCGAAAAGGGAACACTCCTACACTGTTGGTGGGAGTGTAAACTAGTGCAATCTCTGTGGAAAGCAGTGTGGCGATTCCTAAAAGCTCTAAACACCAACCTCCCATATGACTCTGCAGTCCCCCTACTGGAAATATACCCTGAAGAACTCAAATCACTCCAAAAAAAAGATACCTGCACACGTATATTTATCGCAGCATTGGTCACAACAGCAAGAACCTGGAACCAACCATGCTGTCCATCAAAAGAGGACTGGATTAAAAAAATGTGGTATATATACATGATGGAATACTATGCAGCCATAAAAAAGAACAAAATCATGAATTTTGCAGCAACCTGGATGGAACTAGGGTCTATAATACTAAGTGACCTCTCACAGAAAGAAAGTTCTGAGTATCACATGTTCTCATTCATATAGTGTACCTTGATCATCCAACGCACTACCATAAGAAAATGACTGACAGTGGTGGGGAAAGCTATGGGGAGAGGGGAAGGGGTGGGACTAATGGTAGTAAACATTTGTCTGGGGATGGGGAGACACCTGTTCAACAAGGGGGCCTAAATGAAGCATATTTGTTTACCTAACCCTTAACTGTACCCCACAACATCATAATAAAAAATATTGATTAAAAAAATACTGATTTGAAAAAAATACCCAAGTGACAGCATCTTCAATATAAGGTGCTGGGAAAACTGGAAAAACTACATGCAGATTAATGAAACTGGACCTCTATCTCTCACCATACACAAAAATCAATTTAAGATGGATTGAAAACTTAAATATAAGACTGAAATTATAAAACCACTAGAAGGAAGTATAGGGAAACTCTTCAGGACATTGTCTAGGAAAAGATTTTTATGGTTAAGACATTAAAAACACAGGCAACAAAACCAAAAATAGACAAATGGAACTATATTACAATAAAAAGCTTCTGCACAGCAAAAGAAACAATGAGCAGAGTGAAAAGACAACCTATTGAACGAGAGAAAATATCTGCAAACTACTTGTCTGACAAGGGAATAATATCCATAGCATATAAGAAACTCAACTTACCAGCAATAAAACAAATAATCCTATTTAAAAATCTGCAAAGAACATGAATAGATGTTTCTCAAAAGAAGTATACAAATGGCCAACAGGTACATAAAAAAATGTGCAACATCACTAATCATCAGGGAAACATAAATCAAACCACAGTGAGAAATCATCTTAGATGTCTTAGTGAACTCATAGACTGTTGGTAGAAATGGAAATTAGTACAGCCATTATGGAAAACAGTAGAGAGATTTCTCAAAAAACTAAAAACAGGGCTACCATATGACCCAGCAATTCCACTACTAGGTATTTATCCAAAGAAAAAGAACTCAATGTCCCAAAGGTTTGTCTTCACTCCCATGTTTATATTGTGCAGCACTATGTACATTAGCAAACATGTGGAATCCGCCTGAGTCCAACAATGCATGAAAGAATAAAGAAAATATAAAGAAAAAAATATATATGTACTTATATATATATAAATATATATATATTACACGCCTGGCTAATTATTTTTGTGTGTATACACAGACACACACACATACACACATACACATAAATACACATATATGTCAGATATATATATATATGTATATGTATGAAATGTCACTTGCAGTCACAAGGATGGATGGAACTGGAAGTCATTAAGTGAAGTCAAACAAGCCAGGCACAGAAAGACAAACATCTCGTGTTCTCAATCGCACTGGGAGCTAAAAAAAAAGTTGATCTCATGGAGACAGAGAATAGAATGATCATCAATCCAAGAGACTGGTGAGGGTGCATGGTTGGGTAGGGACAGGGGGCTGAGGGGATATTGCTCAAGGGGTAAAAGCCTACAACTGGGAGGAGCAAGATCTGATGTTTGGTAGCAGAGTAATATGACTACAGTGAATAACACTGCATCGCATATTTCAGTAGCTTGAAGAGAGGGCTTGAATTGTTCCCAACACATAGAGATGGTAAAATGGTGACCAATACCCTAAGTACCCTGACTTCATCTTGACACATGCTCTGCAACACAACTTCACACATACCCCAGAAAGGTTTACACATATGGTGCAGCGAGAAAATTGAGAGTCGTGCATGGCGGCGGCAGCAGCATGGTGACCGCCCACGTGGCGGGGTCCTCCGCGCCAACCGCGTTAATGCCGCAATCATGCCGCTCTGGGAAGAGAGGCGGTTGCCTCCGGTGCAGGGCGGGGCCAGCGGACGGCGGGGCCGGCAGAGGGCGGGCCAGTGCAGGGTGGGGGCAGTGCAGATCTGGCGGGGCTGGTGCAAGGCGGGGCCACGGGGGTCCTCGGCGCCGACTGGATTAATGCAGCCTTTCATGCCGCCCCAGGAAGAGAGGCGGTTGCGGCTGCTGGAGGGCGGGCGGGTGCAGAGCTGGGGACCGGTGGAGGGAAGGGCCAGCGGAGAGCGGGCCGGTGGGGGGGTCGGCAGAGGGCGGGGCGGTACAGAGCGGGGGCGGTGCAGGGCGGGGCCGCGGGGGCCTCGGCGCCGACGGGTTAATACAGTCGTTCAGGCTGCCAGGAAGAGAGTGGTTGCCTGATGGTGGAGGGCGGGCTAGTGCAGGCGGGCTGGCGGGAGGGGCGCGGCCGGCGGAGGGGCGCGGCCGGCGGAGGGGCGCGGCCGGCGGAGGGGCGCGGCGGCGGAGGGGCGCGGCCGGCGGAGGGGCGCGGCCGGCGGAGGGCGCGGCCGGCGGAGGGGCGCGGCCGGCGGAGGGGCGCGGCCGGCGGAGGGGCGCGGCCGGCGGAGGGGCGCGGATCTGCGGCTTCCGGTTCCCTTCCTATCCTCCCTCCTGCCGACTGCAACTCCGGCGTCCCTCCCGGCAGGGGGCGACGAAGGCTCGAAGTCTCCCAATGCAGGCGGGAGACGGCTTCGCCGCGCCCCCAGGCCCCGGTTGTCGGCCTCTGGGTCCCATCGAGGGAGACTCACCCCCTGCCAGCCCAGACCCGGCCAACAGGCGAGCTCCCGTCCGCCCCCGCCGGCCTGAGACCCGCACCCGGGCCGCTGCCCTGCCCTCCTCCAGCCTCTTCTCCTCTCCCCCGGGGTGGGGTGCGTCCCTCTCCTCGTCCGCTGCTTCCTTTCTTCCCCGCCGGTCTTGCTCCCCGATCCCGGCCTGCCCCTCCTCTCCCGGGCCTCTCGGGCCATCGCGTGTCCCAGGCTGGAGGCAGGGACAGGCTCACGGCCACCGCGGCCTCGACCTGCTGGGATCCTTCCGCCTCGGCCTTCCGAGGAGTCGGAACTACAGGGCGCAACCACACCCAGCTAACATTTTTATTTATTGTAGAGACGAGGTCTGAATTGTCTGGGCTGGTCTCGAACCCCCGGACTCAGGGGGTCCCCTCACCTCGGCCTCCCAAATGCTGGGATGATAGGTGTGAACCACCACGCCAGGCCTTATTTTTAAGTTAAATTTTTTTTAAAAATTGTTTAGTGGGAGTCTTCCTCTGTCGCCTGGTCTGGAGTGCAGCCTCAACCTGCCAGGCTCAGGCAATCCTTCTGCCTCAGCCTTCCAAGTAGCCGGAACTAAAGGCGCACACCACCACACTGGGCTAATATTTTGATTTATTGTAGAGACGAGAGATCTTGCCATGTTGCCCGGGCTGGTCTCGAACTCCTGGGCTCAGGCAGTCCTCTTGCCTCAGCCTCCCGAAGTGCTGGGATTATAGGCGTGAGCCACTGCACCTGGTTCAAATGCTGCTCATGCCTACTCAAGGCAGCTCTTTGGTGAAGACAAGGATTGGTTCCCCAAGTGGTTTTCCATCCCCGATTTAGTGAGAAACGAGTGATGGTGAATTGAGCTGCAATATTCTCTGCCAGGAAAAATTAGAGACAGGGCCTTGGAGTTACTTTTATGTCTGTATGAGCATCACGAAATATGTGTTAGCATAGAAAATTTTGAGTTTAACTCAGTTTTAGACTTGTTGCAATACCCATGTGGCAGAAGTGTGGTGAGGAAAAATGAAGAATGACTCTACAAATAAAACAATAAATACTGGTCAAGGATGTGGAGAAATTGGGTCCTCATGCATTGCAGGTGAGAATGTGAAATGATGCACCCACTTTGTTAACAGTTTGGCAGCTCCTAAATAAGTTCAACATAGAGTTGCTCAAGCATGTCCACTCCTAAATTGATGCCCAAGAGAATCGAAAACATATGCCCGGCCAGGCACGGTGGCTCAAACTGTCATCCCAGCACTTTGGGAGGCCAAGACGAGAGGATTGCCTGAGCACGGGCATTCGAAATCAGCCTGGGCAGCTTGCTGAGACCTCATCTCTACAATAAATCTCAAAAACTTGCCAGGCATGGTAGCATGTGTGTGTAGTTCCAGCTACTTGGAAAGCTGAGGTGGAAGGATTGCCTGAGCCCAGCAGAGTGAGGCTGCAGTGGCCATGAGTGTGTCACCACACTCCAACCTAGGTGACGGAGTGAGACTCCAACGCAATAAACTAATAATAATAAATAAATAAAAATATAAAGTCCTGTTTCTTGAGGAGAAACAGCAAATTAGAGAAAGTGGACACATTTTTAAAACTTTAGTATATTTATAGCACAAAATTTAAATTAGAGGACAATACATATAAAGTTCTGCAGAAATGCTGGATTTGCAAGGCCTTTCCTGGCCTTAGATTTGATGATACTTTGTAGTCCCATTCTTGTCCTTACTGTGTAGAATGTTTTCATCATACGTTAGCCTAATCCACTCATCAACAACCTTGTCGTAGTGCCCACATTAGGCCCCTGGAACCATGTCCCCATGTTGTAGACAAGGAAGTGAAGGGAGGCCCAGCTGTGCTTACTGGCACCCAGATGGCGAGTGGCAGAGCCAGATACTCGCTTACGTTTCTTTTTTTTTTTTTTGAGTTGGAGTCTCACTCTGTCGCCCAGACTGGAGTGCAGGGGCCGCTCCCGGCCACCGCAGCCTCGACCTGCTGGGCTCCTGCGATCCTTCCGCCTCGGCTTTCCGAGTAGCTGGAACTACAGGCATGCGCTACCACACCCGGCTGATTTTTTGATTAATTGTAGAGATGAGGTCTCGCTGCCCAGGCGGGTCTCGAACCCGCAGGCTCAGGCAATCCACTCACCCCAGCCTCCCAAAGGTGCGGGATTACAGGCTGAGCCACCGAGCCCGGCTTGTTTACATTTCTAATGCTGAGGCACTTTCCATGGCTTTTTAAATTTTTAAATTATTTTTATTATTGTTTTTAGTAGAGACAGGGTCTCGCTATGTTGCCCAGGCTGGTTTTGAGGTCCTGGCCTCAAGCATTCCTCCCACCTCAGTCTCCCAAAGTCCTGGGATTACAGGTGTGAGCCACTACACTCAGCCCAGGGCTTCTATTTTATATGTCCTTTTAAATTTCTTTTTACTGGCAATTTATTTCATTTTATTTTATTTTGAGTTGGAGTCTCACTTTGTCACTCAGGCTGGAGAGCAGTGGCATACTCCCAGCCACTGCAGCCTCAATCTGCTGGGCTCAGGCTATCCTTCTGCCTCAGCCTTCCAAGGAGCCGGAACTACAGGCAAGTGCCACCATGCCTGGCTAATTTTTTTATTTATTGTAGAGATGAGGTCTCACCGAGTTGCCCTGGCTGATCTTGAAGCTGTATGCTCAGGCAGTCCTCTTGCCTCAGCCTCCCAAAGTGCTGGGATTACAGGCGTGAGCCACCATGCCTGTCCCTGGCAATTTACTTTTATTACATTTTATGAAAGCACCAATTCATACCAGATTGGGAAAAAACCAACTCTGTCCTTTAGCAACAGAGAGTTTGGTATAGAAATCGTCACATCTGCACACAGATGGACTAGTATAAGGATAAGAGTTGCATTTTTATTTCTAAAAAATGAAAATTTGTGCCAGGCACAGTGACTCACACCTCAAATCCCAGCACTTTGGGAGAATGAGGTGAGAGGATTGCCTGAGTCCATGGGTTCGAGACCAGCCTGGGCAACTTGGTGAGACCGCATCTCTACAATAAATAAAAAAATAATTTTTTTTATTGCCAGGGCTTGGTGATGCATGCCTGAGGTTCCAGCTACTTGGAAGGTTGATGTGGAAGGATTACCTGAGCCCAGCAGGTCAAGGCTGTGGTGGCCATGAGCATGCCACTGCACTCCAGCTTGGATGACAGAGTGAGACTCTGACTTAAAAAATAAAAATAAAAATGAAAATTTAGAATCAAATGAAATGTCTATGAACAAGAGAAAGGATAAATTTTGGCATATTCATACAATAGAATATTATTCAGCATATTTTTTTTGTTTTTTAGACAGAGTCTTACTGATGCCCAGGCTGGATTACAGTGGCGTGATCATATGTAGCGTTGAACTCCTGGGCTCAAGTAATACACCTTAGCCTCCTGAATAGCTGGGACTACAGGAATGCATCACCACTCCTGGCTACTTTTTAAATTTTGTGTCGAGCGGGGGTCTCACTGTGTTGCTTAGGCTGGTCTTGAATTCTTTGTCTCAAGTGACCTCCCACCTCAGCTTCTAAAGTGCTGGTATGAGCCACCATGCCCAGCTAATTCAGTATGTTAAATGAATTAAACCTACAAATGTATGTCAACATGAATCAATTTCAAAAACATGTTGTGAAAAGAAGCAGAAGGAGAGACACAATGTGATACCACTTATATACTGTTGAAATTTGGCAAAAACAATTATTCCTGTATATATATTTATAATATATATACTATATATACAGTGGGTACACTTTAGGTCTAATATTATGATATAAAACATGAAAATTATAAACATCATAATTGTTATCTGGGAGAGAAGGAAGGGAAAACAGTAGAGCTGGGTGGTGGACACATTAAGCTTTGGTTATTATTCTTATACCTCTCTGTATGTTTGAAGTTTTCCTTAGTCTAGTTAACATCTGAATCTTTACTTTATAGATATGACTGATTTTCTCTTCAAAATGAATGTGTTTGAATTTTTACAATGAGTAAGTTTAAAGAAAGATACTAAGTAAAAAGGAGATGTAGGCAGTATGTGGGTATGACAGTCATGTGAAATTTATAGGCCCTGACTGCAGGAGGGGAAATACTGATATGGTTTGCACTGTCTCTTTTTGTCACAGCTGATTCAGCATCCCATCACCAAATTTAAAGCTCAATTGAAAGTAACAAGGTTGATAATTATTTTGGCGGATGTATATTCTTTTTCTTTAGTTGTAATTATTCCAGCTTTCTCTTCTACCTTATTATTATTTCACCATGTATGCTTCTGAGCAGTGACGACCAACATATACTGAGTCCCACCTGATTACTACAGACCCCGAGTTCCTCTCCATCAACCTCTGGAATAATTTATGCAGACTCTCAGGTAGATGCCCTCCTCATACAATGGGAATTTGTCATGCCAAAGTCCTTTTTTTAAAGATACAATATATCCATAAAACAACTACAATGGGAATCAAATATATTCCATGAACATTTACAAGTAAATAACCAACTGAAAGTTCTTTCACTGATCGCTTTTGAATATGGTGAATTATTGCCTATACTTGAGTCTAAAACAGTTGTGAAAAAGGTAACTCAGATGTGTAAGCCAGGCTTAGTGCAAAGACCCAGAGTGGGCCTTGGCATCCCAGGATGGAATCTGCCTATTTACAGGAAGTCTCATCGATTTCAAAAGTCAGAAAGTGAGACTTCAGGATTTGGGGGAAAACAAAAACTTGACAGTGTGGATTTTGAGTATCCCTGAGAGACACAAGAACTGGAATAGTTTTCACAGTATCAGGGGAAATATGTACACCTGACACAAAATTTTCACAGAAATTGTAAATACTATAGTTAACACATAGGGTTACTTCTTTTTGGGAACCTTAGTATGGCAAGAGGGCCTGCAGGAGAAGGCATTTTCCCTACCTATCCATTGGCCAAAACTGGATTTGGTTTTGGTTGGCCTATTTAAACTCATAGTTAAAGCAATTGAGTCAGGCATGGTGGCATGTACATATAGTCCCAGCTACTCAGGAGGCTGAGGTGAGAGGATTGCTTGAACCCAGAAGTCTGAGACAGTAGTGAGCTATGAATGTGCCGCTGTACTCTGGCCTGGGCAATAGAACAAGGATCCCTGCCCCTTGCTTCAAAAAAAAAAAAAAAAAATCCAAAAACATTTGAATGGGTTGTTGATGAAAATGTAGCCATCTGACTTCTCTTTAAACGTGTATAATCTGCCAGGCTTGGTGGCTCAGCCTGCCATCCCAGCACTTTGGGAGGCTAAGTTGAGTAGATTGCCTGAGCCTGCAGGTTCAAGACCAGCCAGGGAAACTTGAAAAGACCTTGTCTCTACAATAAATCAAAAAATTAGCTGAGTGTGGTTGTGTGCACCTGTAGTTCTGGTTATTTGGAAGGCTGAGGCAGAAGGATCACCAGGGCCTAGCGAATCAATGCTGGGGTAGCCATGAGTGTGCCACTGCACTCCAGCCTGGTCGATAGAGTGAGACTTCCACTCAAAAATAAAAACAAACAAACAAATAAATAAAAGCATATAATCTGGCTGGGTGCAGTGGCTCAGTCTGTAAACCCAATACTTTGGGAGACTGAAACAAGAAGATTGCCTGAGCCCAGGGGTTCGAAATCAGCCTGGGCACCTTGTTAAGACCTCGTCTATACAATAAACCAAAAAATTACCCAGGCATGGTGGTGCACGCTTGTAGTTCCGAGGTGAAAGGATCGCCTGAGCCCAACAGGCTGAGGCTGCGGTGGCTGTGGGTGTGCCACTGCCCTGCAGCCTGGGTGACGGAATGAGATGCCAACTCAAAAAAAAAAAAATGCAAATTGTAAGCGGTTGATGAAAGTTTAAGATAATGCACCTGAGTAATCACAACCCAAGAACAGAAATTACCAACATTCCCAGAGAATTCTCTTATGCCCCAAATGCTGTCACTACCACTCTTGCATCTTTTCAAAGGTAGCCAGCCTTTGGAACCCTTGACTTATGACATTCTAGTTAATTTTTGTCTGATTTTTTAATCTTATAGAAAAGCAATTATAGGCTGGGTTCAGTGGCTCAGCCTGTAATCCCAGAGCTTTGGGAGGCCGAGGTAAATGGATTGCCTGAGCCCGGGGGTTTGAGACCCTCCTGGGCAACTTGGCGAGATCTCATCTCTACAATAAATCAAAAAAAAAAAAAAAAATTAGCCTGATCTGGTAGTGCGCGCCTGTAGTTCCAGCTACTTGGAAGACTGAGGCAGAAGGATCGCCAGACCCCAGCAGGTCGAGGCTGCAGTGGCCAGAGCGGCCACTGTACTCCAGTCTGAGTGACAGAGTGAGACTCCAACTCAAAAAAAAAAAAAGAAAAGCAATTATACACACTCTTTTATGCGTGTCTTCTTTTATTCTATAATTTTGTGAGATTCATCCATGTTGTAATGTGAAGCTCTTATTTGCTCATTTTCATTTCATTATGGTATTCCAGTGCTTGAATATACCACTCCAGTGCTTGAATATACCACAATATAGTGATTTATTCTACTGTTGGTTGACATTTGGATTGTTTTCAGGTTTTGGTTATTTTAAATACTGCAATTATAAACCTTTTTATCTGCATCTCTTGGAGCAAATATGCATGCTTTTCTGCTGGTGATATATATGAGTTAAATTGCTCAGTGCTAGCATATACATATGTCAAACTTTAGTATATACTGTCAAACCATTTTCCAAAGTGGTTTTTCCAATTTGTACTCTCACCAGCACAATATGAGAGATTCAGTGGCTGCTCATCGTCACAAACATTGGTATTGTCTTTTAATTCTCACCTTTCTTTGAATATGCAGAGGTATTTCATTACAGCTATAACTAGCAATCTTTTTAGTACTAATTCAGTTGAACACCTTTCATGTATTTATTGGTCACTTAAATTTTCCTTTATTTTGAAATGTCCATTAAAGTATCTTCTGCCCATTTCTAATTGGGTTGCCTTGTGGAGAGTCCTTATAGATTTAGATACAAATCTTTTCATTTGTTTTGTATGTTGCAGTATTTTCTCCGACTCTCTTGTCCTTCACTCTCTTAATAGTGTCTGTCTTTTGATGAAAGGAAACTATGAAGGTAATTTTAGAATAGACCAATTTACCAGTCTTTTTCTTATGATTAGTATGTTTGTATTTTATTTGAGACATTTTTCCCATTATAAGGCCAGGATGCTCGTTCTTTGTTATTTTATTGGTCCTTTAGATATACAATATGCCTGGAATTGATTTTGTTTTTGTTATGAGATACAGATCAACCTATGTGTATGTCAAGATCGAGCAATTCCTGGTGGGGTTTTTTTGGGGTTTTTTTTGTTTTTTTAGTTGGAGTCTCACTCTTGTCACCCCGGCTAGAATGCAACAGCATGCTCATGGCCACTGCAGCCTCGACCTGCTGGGCTCAGGCAATCTTTCCACCTCAGTCTTTTAGGTAGCTGGAACTACAGGCATGTGCCATAATGTCCAGCTAATTTTTTTTATTTATTGGAGATATGAGGTCTCACCAAGTTGCCCAGGCTAGTCTTGAACCCATGGGCTCAGACAATCCTCTCACCTTGGCCTCCCAAAGTGCTGGGCTAATAGGCATAAGCCACTGTGCCCGGCCTCAGTATTATCTTTATCTGGATTTGGCCTGAAGGGCAGGTTGCCACATAAAATGAATCAGGGAGCTTCCTATCTTGGTTTGCAATTGGCTTTATCTATGGTTTGCAATTCAAATTGTTTGGACCAACTGGCACTCCCATGGGCAAAGTATGAGAGTTCTCGGTGATCACCATCTCCATTAACACTTGGTATTGTCACACTTTTATGGTAACTTTGTGGATATGCAGTGGTTTCTCATTGTGGTTTTAAGTTGCATTTATTTTTTTTTATTTTTTTTTTATTTTTGAGTTGGAGTCTCACTCTGTCACCAGACTGGAGTGCAAAGGCCACTCCCGGCCACCGCAGCCTAGACCTGCTGGGCTCTGGCGATCCTTCCACCTCAGCCTTCCAAGTAGCTGGAACTACAGGCACACGCTACCACACCTGGCTAATTTTTGATTTATTGTACAGATGAGGTCTCGTCAAGTTGCCCAGGCGGGTCTCAAACCCGCGGGCTCAGGCAATCCACTCACCTCAGCCTCCCAAAGTGCTGGGATTACAGGCTGAGCTACCAAACCTGGCCAGCTGCATTTACTTAAGTATTAATAAAGTCAAACACATTTTCAGATGCCTTTTGAATTTTTTGATATCTTTTGTGAAGTATCAGTTCAAGTGTTTTTCTCATTTTTCTATTGAGTTGTCTGTTTTGTTTCTGATGATTTGTAGTATTTCTGTATGTATCCTGGTTATTTGTCCTTTGTTAGTTATGTGTACTGTGAATACTAAATTTATCAACATTTTCTATTTTGATTAGTGCTTTTTGTGTAATGTTTAATTTTCTCAAAAACATGGAACTAACCCTGCTGTCCATCAAAAGAGGACTGGATTTTCTTTTTAATGTGGTACATATACACAATGGAATATTATGCAGCCATAAAGAAGAACCAAATTATTAACTTTGCAGCACCTTGGATGGACTCAGAGTCTATAATACTGAGTGATCTTTCACAGAAACAAAAAACTGAGTACTGCATGTTCTCACTCATAAGTAGATCTTGAACAATCCCTATAAGAAAGGGATTGGCAGTAGGGAAAACTTCCAGGGGAAAAAGGTGGTGGGATTGGAAGTAGTAGGAAACTTCCAGGAGGGGGCACATTTCATCAACAAGGGTACCTGTATAATGAACATTTGTATACCTAACCTTAAATTGTACCCCGCATCTTTAAAATAAAAAAAATTAATTAAAAAATGTTTTAAAGAACAGTTACTGGATAAAGTCATGGATATTCTATGTTGCTATCAATTCTCCTACACTGTCATTTAAAATCTACATAGTTTTTGCCTTTGATATTTGTCCTTTTGTGTGTGAGTTGGAGTCTCTGTCGCCCAGGCTGAAGTGCAGTGGCATGTTCACGGCCACTCCAGCGTTGACCTGCTGGGCTCTGGCAAGACCAGCCTCAACCTTCCAAGTAGCTGCAACTACAGGCGTGCACTACCAAGCCCAGCTAATTTTTGATTTATCGTAGAGACGAGGTCTCACCAAGTAGCCCAGTCTGGTCTTGAACCTGCAGGCTGAAGCAATCCACTCGCCTTGGTCTCCCAAAATGCTGGGATGACAGGCTGAGCCACCAAGCGTAGCCATATTTGTTCTGTAATCAACTTAGAATTGATCTTTGTGAATATCCTATCTTATTGTTCTATTTGTCTATTCACGCATCACAGATTAATTTTTTTTTATTTGGAAAGGGTTTATGGACAGAAAAGCTAATGTGATATACAGAAAACAGAAGTGAGGTGCAAAAAAACCTATATTAATTATTAATACATTATGGCAAATCTTAACCTAGGGTAGAATACATCTTTTTACTTTGTTCTCCTTCTTTAAACCCTTTTGGCTATTCCTGTCCCCTTGGGTTTCCACACACATTCTAAAACAAGTTTCATGTATTTTCAAATAGCTGAAGCTTACTTATTTTTATAGCTGTATAGTGTTAAATTGAAGCACAATTTATCCATTCTAGAGTTGAGTAGATGAACATTAGTTTTTCCCTCATTTTTTGATATTATAGACAACACTGATATAAACATCTCTCTTACATGCATTGCTGTGCTCTTATACATGAGCTTCTCTAGAAATAAAATTGCTGAATTGTAGAGTAGGTATATTATCAACTTTGCTAGATAATGCCAAAATGGTATCCAAAGTTTTTGTACCTGTTTATGCTCCTATCAACCAGATTTGAGAGTTCAGGCTGCTCCAAATTCTTATTGGTACTTGATTTTTGTTTTGTTTTGTTTTGAGTGGGAGTCTCACTCTGTCACCCAGACTGGAGTGCAGTGGCTGCTCCCGGCCACCACAGCCTCGACCTGCTGGGCTCCAGCGATCCTTCTGCCTCAGCCTTCCAAGTAGCTGGAACTACAGGCGCGTGCTACCATGCCCGGCTAATTTTTTTTTAATTTATTGTAGAGACGAGGTCTCTCCAAGTTGCCCAGGCAGGTCTCGAACTCGCGGGCTCAGGCAATCCACTCACCTCAGCCTCCCAAGGCACGGGATTAAAGGCTGAGCCACCAAGCCCTACTGGTACTTGATATTAATCAGAATTCAAGTTTTTGCCTGGTTGAGCATGGTGGCTCATACCTGTAACCCAAGCACTTTGGGAAACCAAGGTGAAAGGATTGCCTGAGCCCACGCGTTAAAGACCAGCCTGGGCAACTTGGCGAGACCTCATCTCTACAATAAATCAAAAAATTAGCCAGGCATAGTTCCAGCTACCTGGAAGGCTGTGGAGGAATGATCGCCTGAGACCAGTAGGTCGAGGCTGCAGTGGCCATGAGTGTGCCACTGCACTCCAGCATGGGTGACAGAGTCATACTTCAACTCAAAAAAAAAAAAAAATTAACCGGGTGAGGTGGTGTGCGCCTGTAATTCTGGCGCCTTGGAAGGCTGAAGTGGAAGGATTGCCTGAGCCCAGAAGGTTGATGCTGGGGAGGCCATGAACATACCACTGCACTCCAGCCTGGGCAACAGAGTGAGACTCTGACTCAAAAAATAAACAAACACAAAAATAAGGCCGGACTCGGTGGCTCAGTCTGTCATTCCAGCACTTTGGGAGGCCAAGGGGGGTGGATTGTCTGAGCCCATGAGTTTGAGACCCACCCAGAAAACTTGGCAAGACCAAGTTTTCTACAAGACTCTACAATAAATCAAAAATTGGCCAGGCATGGTGGCATGTGCCTGTAGTTCCGGCTACTTGGAAGGCTGAGGTGGAAGGATCGCTGAGTCCAGCAGGTCGATGCTGGGATGGCCATGAGTATGCCACTGCACTCCAGTCTGGGTGACAGAGTGAGACTCCAACTCAAAAATTAAAATTAAAAACAATAAAATAAAAACTAAACTTTGTCTCTGGGATCCAATGGCCCTCCACTGTTGATACTTATTCATCTCTACTCTCATTCAAAACATGCTTGTTGAGCACCTTCTACAATGGAATTCAGATAGATCCAATCTTAGTACTTGCTTATGTGATATCATAAACTCTGCAGCACATTGGGAGATGCATAATATCTGATGTCTATCATTGGCATTAAGAGTGACTGGATAAGGGGAATCCTGGTCCCCTTTTGTACAGTTATGTTTTTTCTCTGGGGACCAGAAAATAACTTATGTGATATCATTTTGGCACTGCATGAATTCTAAGGTATGAGTTAGTGTTCATGTCTATGATATGGGTCTATGAACCCATTACCCTGTTCCTAACAATTTTAACCCGTGATAATTATTGCCTGAATCAATCATTTTGAAAAGTCTACAAAATACTGATCATCTAACTCTGTTGTTTCCACTACATTTATTAGCTGCCCTTCTTTTGTAAAATAATTTTTTTATTTTGCTAACTGGGGCCAATAGCTAGCTTAAAGCATAGCTCCTCCTGGAAATGCAGGAAAAATGTTATTTCCCTTTAACTACCAATTTACCAATTTGTTCCTTCAAATGATGACAAATGACTTCATCTTTTTTAATATCATTATGGACTCATGGATTTTTATAGATTTGGTATAATTGAATCAGCATAATCATTATTTTCTCGAATATTCAAATTTTCACAATGTTTACCAAGTTTTTCATGTCCTTTGAAAACATAACTCTGGTATTATAAAGCTTCCCAGAATCATCCCATACTTATTATGCCCCAGACTTGGAATTTGCTGACTCTCCAAGGATTTGTGGAGAATTATAAATGAATACCTGGACACTGTGAATGCTCATTATTATTAGTGGGCAATGTTATTTCTAGGCCATTCAGCAGACAGATGCTGAGAAATGAAAGATAGACACGGCTGGGCTCGGTGGCTCAGCCTGTAATCCTGTGCTTTGGGAGGCCGAGGTGAGTGGACTACCTGAGCCCACAGGTTCAAGACTCGCCTGGGCAACTTGGCAAGATCTCATCTCTACAATAAAATCCAAAAAAAATTAGCCAGGCATGGTAGCATGCACCTGTAGTTCCAGCTATTTGGAAGGCTGAGGAAGAAGGATCGTCGGAGCCCAGCAGGTCGAGGCTGAGGTAGCTGGGAGCGGCCACTGCACTCCAGTCTAGGTGACAGAGTGAGACTCTGTCTCCAACTCAAAAAAAAAAAAGATAGACACATACATATGCTAAAAATGGTAAGTTCATATTGATATTTTCCATTTCTTTTAGAATAGTGCCTCTACTTTTTTATTTGAGCTTATATCTGCCTTATTTTTCTTACACTAAAAAATCTAACAATATGAACAAAATTATTTACTATACTCAATTATATTTTTAAAAAGCAATTTCAAAGTAACCTTATTATTACAAGTAACAATAATACACTAAATAAAGTTTAAGATCCCTTTATAGGTGACTGGAATTGGGTCAAAATAACTCAAAAGCTGATTTGAAGAAGGTTCCACTGAAAAAAAAAAAAAGAAAACATAATTGAAGATCAATAAGGGTAATACCTGTTGTGAATTAATAATGACAACATTTTGGAGAATTTTAGAAAACCAACTTATTATTTTAGAAACTGATAAGGCCTGTCACGGTGGCTCAAACCTGTAATCTCAGCACTTTGGGAAGCCGAGGTGAGTAGATTGCCTGAGCATGACCACGGGTTCGAGGCCAGCCTGGGCAACATGGTGAGACCTCGTCTCTATGATAAATCAAAAAATTAGCCAGGCATGGCAGCACACACCTGTAGTTTAAGCTACTTAGAAGGCTGAGGCAGGAGGATGCCTGAGCCCAGCAGGTCTATGCTGGCATGGATGGGAGCATGCCACTGCACTCCAGCCTGGGTGATGAATTGAGACTCCAACTCAAAAATACAAATAAAAACTGATAAATATCTCTCAGCTGGTAAAAGAGAAAAAAGAAAGTAAAAAGTAAAGGAAAAATATCAAGGCTTTATCTTTATTATTCATACATATATTTCCTGTTTTCTCCTATCATCAAATAGTGGATGAGGGGAAATTTCTCTTTATAAAAACATTCCAGCTAATAAATAAAGAGGGAATTATAACTTCAAAATATCGCCATCTTGTAACACTCCAGTGAATTAGTAGATCTAGGTAAAAATTTTCAACGATAGTCTAGGTATTATGTGGTTCCCAGTAGAAGCACTCCATCTTCAATAAAGCATTGCCCCCAAAAATGAAATATGAATTTGATCAAACCTATAGATATAACTTCTAATTTATAGGAAAAACAGTAGAGGGAAATGTTAAACACCACTGAAGTTAAAAGCCAGAAACTCTGGGAGGCTGAGGTGAGAGGATTGCCTGAGCCCAAGGGTCTGAGATCAACCTGGGCAACTTGGTGAGTCCTCTCTACAATAAATCAAAAAATTAGCCCAGCATAGTAGCACACACCTGTAGTTTCAGCTACTTGGAAGGCTGAGGTGGAAGGATCACCTAAGCCCAGCAGGTCAAGGCTGTCGTGGCTGAGAGCATGCCACTGCACTCCAGCCTGGGCAATAGAGTGAGATTAAGACTAAAAAAAAGGCCAGAAGCTCTCTAGAACAAATAATTTGATTTCTTCACAAATAATTGCAATAGAAAAATAAAAGGAGGTGGGTTAGGGGAGCAAGCTGATTAAAAAATACCTGAGAGGGATAGCCACCAGTCATAATATGTGAACCTTATATGATTTGCAGAAACTGCAATATTCCTTTGTAATTCTGTATGTTCTTAAAGTTTATCTCAGTAAATACAAAGAATTGTGTTATAAAGTCACTTGAAATAAGTTATTTCTCTGTGTGGTTGTTATCAATTTGATAAATATTTAAGTCAATTTATTTCATTTTATTACACATTTCAGGGCTTTTACTTTTTAATTCAATTTTCTTTTTGATTTTCTTAAGTGAGAAAGCAGGATTTATTGAGAGGGCAGAGAAATTCCCACAGTGGGAAGGGACCCAAAGGGGTTGCCCTTAAATTTAATTTTCAATATGTATTGTGTATACATGAATCAAAAGTCAAAACTATACTGAAAGCTATGCGAAGAGAAGTCTTGCTGCCCCCCAAACTCCATTTTCTTCAGCTATAGGTAACTATTCTGTTAATTTCCTGCTTATCTCTTAGATATTTCATTTGCAAATACATATAAATATGTGTGTGCATGTATATATCAGTGTATGTTCATGATTTAAATTTTATTATAAAATATAACAGAGAAAATGCATAAAACAGTTTAACACGTGGTTGTAAATTCCTAACCTATATATTTCCCACCCAAATAAGGAACAAGACCCTCACTCCAGAAGCCTCCTTGCTGCTCCCTAGTTATATTTTCCTCTTTCTGTCTCTCCTCACATACCTATTATTCTAAATATCCATGCCCTTGTTTTACTAAATAGTTTTTCTACCTTATTAGACATTCTTAAACAATATATGTGATTGCCTGATTTTGAACTTTATGTAAATGGTAACTACACTATGAATTCTGTTGAGTCTGGCTTCTTCTTCAATATTATATATTTTAGATCCATCCATACTCTTTCATGTAATTGTGGCTCACCCATTTTCACTCTTTTTTTTTTTTTTGACCCCTCCGTTCCACATCCCTGTAGTAATCCCCTCCAGTTCACCCATCTTCAATATGTCCCTCAGGATGCGCCATTTTCATTCTTATGTGGTATTTTATTATATGATTATATCATGCTAAAGTGCTGCTATAAATATCTTGTTATTTTACAATCCACATGACCATGCATTTCTGTGGGGTGTGCACCTGGTGATGGTTTTGCTGGTCACAGAGGAGGTGTGAGGCAGGGAGCCCTTCCCCCATGTCTTATAAGACAAAACCCTTTCCAGAATAATGAAAGAGTTCTTCCAGCACCATAAGGTAAGAACTTTCTTAGATGATATATATTCGAAAGAAATGTGGCCTCAATCAATAATGCACAAGTGTAACTCTGCTGTAAACTTGAGCTATGAAATACCCAATTAACCAGTATTTTACTAATAAGCAAGGCTTATCGGGGGACAAGGAAGCTAAAAATGTATAAAAGACAATTCCGCCTTACACTTGGGGCTCAGCCTTTGTCTGCAAATCCACTGAGTCGGTGCCGGCATGAATAAATGCTGTTTCCTGGCAAAGTAGCCTCAGTGTCCTGTCTCTGTAGAGATTTCTTTTACAAAAGAAATGAGGAAGGAAGGGACAGAGAGAAAAGAAGCAAGAGAACTAGAGAAAGAAACAATTAGAAATGAGAGAGAAGGGGAGGAGGAGGGGAGAGAGAGGAGGGAAAGGGAAAGGGGGAGAGGGAGGAGAGAAAGAATACACTGAGTATGAGAAATAAATGAAGAGACATCACTACAGATTCTCTAGATGTTAAAGAATGATTACAGAAAGCAAGAGAGTTGAGGTCAGAGATTTTGCTAAATATCAGAAAACACACAGGACAACTCTCCACAACCACAAATACTCCAGCCCAAAATGTCAATATAGTCATGGTTGAGAAACCTGACCTGATAAATGATACATCGTTTTTTTCTTGCTGCTTTAAAGATTTTCTCTTTACCTTTGTCTTCTATTAGTTTGCCTGGGATAATAACCAGATGTAGTATTATTTGCATTTAGTCTACTCAGGGTTTTTAAGCTGTGGGATTAGTAGTATACCATTTTTCAGAAAATAGAGAAGTTTTCACCTGATACATTTTTAATTACTTTCTATGTTACTCCTTTCTCTGTGTACTCCTTCCCAGACTTCAGTTACATGTATGATGAAATTCTTGATATTGGTTCACATCTTCTTTTTTAGTCTTTAATAATTGTGGAAAAATATATGTAATATAAAATTTACAGCTCACATTTTAAGTGTACAATTCAATGGTATCCTGTACATTCATATTTTTGCAACCATCACCACCATTCATCTTCAGAAATATTTTAATATTGCAAAACTGAAACTTTATACTGACTGTTAAACAAAAATTCCTCTATGTCCAATTTCACCATCATTTTGCCACAACCCTTCTAACTGCTGTGAATAAATTTGACTGCCCTGGATGCCTCATCTAAACAGAATCATGTTTTATGGCTCGTCCTGACTGATGACCATCCAGGTGAATGCTTCCTTATATTCAGCACAAATATCAGAAGCCAGAGAGTCTTGAAGAAGAGAAGAACTCACAGCTGTGGTTGGGCAACAATGTTAGGTCGCACCCTGCCTGATTCTGAGTCACCCTGTCCTTTCCCTGGCTGGATTAGCAGAGTGGTTCTGTACTGCGAAGTGCCTCAGGGTGGAGCCAGAATGGTGAACTTCACTGCAATGAAGTTCATTGGGCTCTAAAAACACTGAACAAGAAAAAGAGGTCAAGCCTTATAGAAGGGTGAATTCAAAATGAAGCAACTTAGCTACAGAACAGCCATGTTAACATCACTTAAACTTTGTCATACTTTACTAGCTGTCTGTCCCACTTCCGACTTTAGCAAAGAACAGAAACAGCTTTCTGGAGGTAGTTATTGATCATTGTATTCCAACTCTCAAGTACGTCTTGCACTGATTACTCCTCTATTTTAGGCCTTTGTTTACCAGCTATACAGGATCAAGTTGACCTAAAAGCAATCTGTCTTTTGTGACTGCCCACCAGTCCACCAGAGACTGAAGGTCCTGGAGTCATAAGGCAGAGAAGTTGAAATATTCTGCTTCCAACTTCAGATGTTGCCATAACAATGCCAAGGACTGGCTGCCCAACAATGCTGAGGGCACAACACTGGTGTTATTAATACTCAGGAATGCAGCTGCTGGAGATTTTTTTAACACTGCTTTTTTGATTAAAACTTTAAAAGTTCTTCTTCCTCAACCACCCCTCACAGCACTGCAGCTTAGTGCTGGTTGCATTTAGATATGTTCTAAATGTGAATAAACTCTCTTGCTTTATCTTTGCAAATATTTGCTTTATTCCCACAGTGCTGGCCCACACTGCCTCAGTTTGCCCTAACACTTTGAATTGCCAGAAATACTGAGCTTCTTTTTGCCATTGAGGAGGAGTCTGCTGATGACCTTGTACAGGGCATGCAGATCAGTGAATACCAGATCCAGCCACTGGGGCCTTGGGTTCCAAGGCACCCCTATAGAGACAGGATGTGGAAAACATCTCCATGTGGGAGGGTAAAAGACAGGTTTATTTCAACACAGATGACTCTTACCTTACTGAGTTGTAAATGAGAGCTGGCAAGGAGAGCTTTACCACTATCCCAACAGAATATGGCAGAGTTACTTTCTGTGCAAAAATTCACACAGAAAAAATGGTGAGAGTAACAAGCACCCAAAGTCAACCCTGTGAGTGTGCTGGGAGTCCTAACATGCTTTCCTCTGATTCTTAATAGAAGAATTCCCACCCCAGGAAATGAATATAAATGCAAGTCCAGGCTGAGGAATATTTTGGGATTATCAACTAGAGGCAAATCAATCTGTTGGACTTGATGTCTTCCAATATTGAAGCCAGTTGGTGTTCTCAGAAAGAACATAAACCCTGGTCATGACTGACTCAAAATACATAAATGGAAAAAATATTAGAGATTGATCCTTCATGAGAAAGTCAAGAAGATGACAAACCAGAGAATACCTACTCCCCAAATTGTGAAGTTAGATAAGATTATCCAGAAAACACCAGCAAATGATATTGTATAAATGATTAAATGCAAGGTTATTTAATTTAATCAGCTGAATATAATATATACAAAATATTTTCGACCCTACCTCTCAACTTGCTTTTTTCACTTTTCAATCCTGATCCTGTATGACTCATCTAATGACAACAAAAACATTTTAAAAGAAAAAATTGAATCTCACTTTATATATATTGTGAGATATGAAAAAAGATTGTAACCATTTATTTATTTTTTTATATTATATTTTGGAACTAACAAAAAAAGCAGTACTTTCATTGATTGATTTATTATCAGGCAACAGTTTTAGGGTTTCTTTAACAAATTTATAAATAAGAAGGTTCACATTTTGGAGAAAATTCCTTTGTAAAGCTGTGTGGTCTGGTGAGAGTGATTTTAGTGAAGACTTCTAAATAGGTTGAATTAACTTTCCTCGTTGAAATGTGAGATCTGGACACTGTCCCAGCTGCCACCTAGACTCGGAGCTCCATCCAAATCCCCAGTGAAGACATCCCAGCCATGGCCATGCAGAAAATCTTTGCCTGGGAGATCCTGGATTGCAGGGGCAATTCCACAGTGGAGGTGGACCTGCACACGGGCAAGGGCCGATTCTGGGCAGCTGTGTCCAGTAGGGCTTCCACTGGTATCTACAGAGCTCTGGAACTAAGAGATGGAGACAAAGCACGCTACTTGGGGAAAGGAGTCCTGAAGGCTGTAGAACACATCAACAAGACTCTAGGCCCCGCCCTGCAGGAAAAGAAATTAAGCCTTGTGGATCAAGAAAAAGTTGACAAATTTATGATTGAGGAGGATGGGACCAAGTTTGGGGTCAATGCCATCCTGGGCATGTCCTTGACCATGTGTAAAGCTGGAGCAACTGAGAAAGGGGTGCCACTATACTGACACATTGCAGATCTTGCTGGGAACCCTGACCATGTAAAGTAAGGTAAATCAATTAATAAAATCAAATTGCTAGCAAAGAAATAATATTAACCATCTTACTCCATTTTGTTTAAAACTTTCATCTTAGTTACCTGCCTGACCTAAGAACCAATGCCTATGTGTGATTACAGTAATGTTCCCATGACCACAGGCCTCCAGTTTTGTCTCCTTTGGGCAGGTTATGCTGACCATTGCCTGCTGACCATTACAGAACTCCTTTTGCCATAGCTACAATGTAATTGTATGCTTTGTTAACTAAAATCAAATGATACGCTTTGAAATTTTCATAGTTTGTTCTTATATTCTGTTAGTGACCTAACCAAGGTAACTCCACTGTATAATGATTCTTCTTCCTTGTCTCTATGTAACTACCTTAAACTATATCTTAATGGCAGAACTCCAGGGACTTTCTGAACTCCAGGCCCAAGGATTACTAATTCAACACAGGATAAATAACAAAATAACCTGGGTTTATCAGCTGTTGTAAAAGTATAACTTGCCAGTGTTTACCTGTTTTAAGTTCTCAATTTGGGCTACAACCTACCTGACATGATATTAATCAAAACTCCCTAACAATCGAAGTTCCCATTTTGGTTGCCAAGTCATTAGTTAATAATTGCTATGGTCACTAAGTTGCTATGTAGCCAATGCTGCAAATTTTACCTATAAAAGCTTGTCACAAGCTGCACCAATTTGCCAAGAGTTTTTCTGGTGTTTGCCTACTCTTGTCCCGCACGTTTAATAAATTCATAATTAATTAGACTCAACTTGCTGGCATAACTTCTTCTCGCTTACTTAGTTATAACATTTGGAGGCCCCAGCAAGAAGCTGCCAACTTTGGGAGACAAGCCTCGTTCCAGCTCTCCCCAGTCCAATGGGGAGTTATTGGGGAGGCACCCCCTGAGTTATTCAGGGCCCCATAACCTCGCATCTGGCTTGGAGGGGGTTGGAACAACTGCTAACTCCTCTCATCTCAAAGAAACCATCTGCATCCTCCCAGGAGGTAAGAATTTGTTCTGTTCACCAGTAAAAATCTGTTCTGTTTTGCTTGTGGCCACAATTCTGTTTAAGGGAGTCATGGCATGACAAGGCCACCCTTTGTACACTATTCATTTGGCCAAGACATTGGCTGAATAGAGTCCTCTGGTTTTCTGCCCTGAGGCTGTGCCAGGGATCTGTGATTTTCTCCCCTGAGGCTATGCCAGGGATCCATAACTTTTCTCACTTGGTTCCAACACGTCTTGTTTGTCATTATGTTTTGTTTGTCTGTCATTTAATATGGTGTCACAGGCTTCTTGACCCTCTAGTTCCCTGGACTGCATAATAAAACAATTTTCTCCTTTAAACAACAGAGGGGAAAAAGACAAGCTTCAGGAACCACACTTAGCTCACCCCCTTCTGAACTGCCTGCAGGCCAGGCAATTCAATTTCACTGACATCAGTTCGTAATCAGCTATAATGCTTTTCACTGCCAAGTTACTTACAGACTTCAAAATCTCCTTTTAGGACCAAGGATTATTAATCCAACACAGGATAAATAACAAAATAACCTGGGTTTATCAGTTGTTGTAAAAGTATAACTTGCCAATGTTTACCTGTTTTAAGTTGTCAATTTGGGCTACAACCTAATTACACGTCTCTAATGTTTTCAATTTTTCTTCAGACTTTGTCAAGGTGGCTATATTTCCTTGTTAAAGCACAGTTGTAAATGGTTTGCAGGAAAATGTTTCAACTTACATTGGTAAAGTAAAGGTTTTGGCTAGTCACGCATGTAGTTTGCAGGACTACTTTCACTTTCCAATATTGTTCCTATTTTTCCAGTAGTGTTCGATTTTTTCATCATTGCTTGCTTAATAATTTTGTCTATGATCTTGCTTAGCATTTTATTAAATCCAAATAATATTCAGTTAAAGTCCCACTGTTTCCTATTCATGCCCTTGGAAATAGATTATCATAAGAATATTTCCAAGAGCAGGAATAAAAAAATAAAAGAACAAACCAGGAGCCAAAAGCCATTTTTTATCTTGTTCTTAAACCCTGCATGTATGACCAGTATCGCCACCTCCCCTCCATCATCTCCACCTTTGACAACTTACCTCCACTCTTGGAAGAATCTGGTCTCCCATCTTCCCCTCCAGGAAGTTCTGCAGGGGGCAAATCAAGATGAGCAGCCCTTCCTGATGTATATTCTTTTCCTAATCTCAGAAAAACCACAGGCTTTAACTTCTTTACTAGAATCAAGTCATGCGCATTCATCGCTTCACCTGGAATGACTGCCAGCAGCTCCTTTTAACCCTGTTTACTTGTACTCAGAAAAAAGGTCCAAAAAATGCTAAATAAGGTTTTTCCCTCCTCTAACCTAAACTGAGACCCTAACACTTTGAAAGGGTCCAGGACATTAAAAATTTTTCACTGGACTCTATTAGCAGGTTTAAAGGGGGCAGCCCAAAAACCCATTAATTTATCTAAAACTACTGAGGTTCTCCAGGGACCCAAGGAGTCCCCAGGGGCATTCTTTGAATGTCTCCAAGAGGCATTTCAAACCTACACCCTTTTTGACCCCTTGGCTCCTGAGAATGCTCAGGCCATCAATTTGGCCTTTGTGGCACAAGCGGCTACCAATATTTGAAAAAAATCACAGAAATTAGAAGGCTTTGCAAGAATGAACATTTCTCAGCTGCTTGAAGTAGCTCAAAAAGTTTACAATAACCGAGATGCTGAAAAACAGAAACAAGCAGTACAGGCGACTGACAAAGCTGCAAGAAGACAGGCCAAAATCCTAGTGACTGCCCTCAGGGCCCCAGAAACTGATTCCAAGCCTCCATGCCAAAAGTCTGATAACCAAGAAAGCCAAAAGGGTCAACAACTGAACACATTAAGTTAGCAAAGAACCAGTGTGCTTAATGCAAGGAGCTTGGACATTGGGTCAAAGATTGTCCCTATCGCCCTCCACAGAAAAACCAAGACCTGGACCCTAAGCCCATTCTCGTCCTGCCCTTGGTCGGAGGGGCAAAAAGTGATTCAGATGGAAGGGGCCAAGGCTCTTTCTCCTTGAGTCCTCAAGAGCCTATGGTAACCACAGCTATTGGGGGCCACCCAGTTAAACTTTGAGTGGACACTGGGGCAGAACTTTCAGTCCTAAAGTCACCATTAGGACCTATGTCTAAAAATCAACTTTTAATACAAGGAGCAACAGGAATGATTACCAAATGCAAATTCACTTCTAAACGGGCTGTTCACTTGGGACAAAAGCAAGTAACGCACTCATTTTTAGTAGCTCCTGCGTGTCCGTTCCCTCTCATGTGTAGAAATCTGTTACAGAAATTAAGAGCAACCCTCGTGTTTTCACCTGACAAAACTGAAATGTTTATTCCTACTGCATATCAAATGCACTTAACTGTTCCACTTTCTGAAGAATATCTTTTAACCTCTCCAAAGTCTACTACTAAAAATGTTCCATCAAACTTACTTCTACAGTTGCAGCAGGAGTTTCCTTCCACCTGGACAAAAACCTACCCGCCAGGATTGGCAAAGCGTCACCCTCCAGTGGTGGTAAGCTTACTGGCACTAGTTACTCCTGTCCAAGTTTGCCAGTACCCTATGAGTTTGCAGGCCCAGAAATGAATTGCTCCTCACATTAAAAAAAAACAAACAAACACTTAGCTGCCAACATTCTGACTCCATGCAAGTCAGCATGGAACACACCTTTCTTGCCAGTTCAGAAACCAGGAACTGCTGACTCCCATCAAGTTCAAAATTTAAGAAAAGTCAACAAGTGGGTAAGAACTATTCATCCAACTGTTCCTAACCTGTGCACTTGACTTAGTCTACTTCTCCCCCAACATCAGGTATATACTGTGCTAGACTTAAAAGATGCTTTTTTCTCTATTCCACTGTCTCCTGTCAATCTATTTTTGCTTTTAAGTGGACAAATCCAGACACAGGAGACACCAGTCAGTTAACTTGGACATGACTACCACAAGGCTTCAATAACTCCCCAACACTCTTCAGGAAAGCCTTGCAACAGAATTTGTTGGGGTTTCATGCCCAACACCCTGAATGTGCTTTGCTTCAATACCTGGATAACCTCCTACTTGCAGGTGCAGACTTGAACACCTGTTTACAAGGTACTGAAGCTTTGTTACAGCTTCTCCAGGACCTGGGCTACATAGTATCAGAAAAGAAAGCACAGTTTTGCTCTGCCAAAGTGTCATAACTTGGATACCAGCTGCAAGAGAGCAAGCAAGCCCTAACCTCAGCCTGAAAAGAAGTCATTCTCCAAATTCCCATGACAACCACCAAGAAACAGGTATGGGAATTCCTGGGGGCAGCAGGGTATTGTCAGCTATGGATCCCAGGATTTGCCAAAATTGCCAAACCCTTGTGCTCGGCCACAGCAGGGGATCAACCCCTAAATTAGACTGCTACTGAGAAACAAGCATTCCAGCAACTAAAAACAGCTCTAACTCAAGCACTGGCGCTAGTCTTTCCCAATGTTACCAAACCTTTCCACTTGTTCATTCATGAACAACGAGGAATTGCCAAAGGGGTTGTCACTCAGACTCTAGGGCCATGGAAAAGACCGGTGGCCTATTTGTCAAAGAAACTAGACCCAGTAGCTTCTGGTTGGCCCTCTTGTCTTCGAGCCATTGTGGTCACAGCTTTGCTGGTTAAAGAAGCAGATAAGTTAACTTTCGGACAAAACCTGGCTCTAACTGCTCCTCATGTTGTTGAGACTCTGCTCTGTGGAGCCTCCAGATATCAAACGCACACATTACCCAGTATCAGAGCCTACTACTAGACCAGCCTAAACTAACTTTCTCTCCTACTCAGAGCCTCAACCTGGCAACCCTGTTGCCTGATAACCATCCGGAGACACCAGTGCATGACTAGGAGAATGTGTTGGACATTACCTAGGCCAGCTGACTTGATCTTTGGGACACTCCTCTGCTCCAGGCTGATGCTGACCTGTTTACAGATGGTAGAAACCTGATACTAAACTGAGTCCATAAGACTGGTGCAGTGGTAGCTACAGCTTATGACTGTAATCTGGTCACAGGCACTGCCACAGGGTACTTCTGCTCAAAAGGCTAATTGCTCTAACCCAGGCCCTGCTCTGGGGAGCAGAAAAATGAGTTAACATTTTCACGGACAGTCACCATACATTTGCTACACTTCGTATACATGCCATGATCTACAAATAACGTGGCCTTCTCACCGCTGCAGGTAAAACTATCAAAAACAAAGAAGAAATATTAGCCCTCTTGGAAGCTGTTTGGCTCCCTAAAGAGGTAGCTGTTATTCATTGTAAAAGTCACCAGAAATCTGACACTCTAGAAACAATTGGAAACCACCTGGCAGACCCTGGCAGACTCAACAGCTCAGGAAGCAGCAGAACTCCCAATTGAACCCCTAACTATTTTATCAGCTAAACTTTTCCAATCCCTTCTCTCCCACAGTGGCCCAGATATACACATAGAGAAGAAGAGGCTGTAGAGCTGGCGTGAGCTTACAAGAAACCTGATGACTGGTGGTTAAAGACTCCAGAATTGTTCTACCTGAAGTTCTTGCAGAAAAATTAATGACAACTCCACTTTACCATCCACCCAGGAGGAACCAAAATGGCTGAACTGTTAAACCATTTTTATATTATCAATAACTTTAAAAACCAAGCTAATTCAGTAAATTTAAGTGTCCTGCTTGTGCTTGTATCAATCCCAAGGAAGGGCCAAAACTCCTTCCAGGAATCAGGGCACGAAGATTAAGCCCTGGTGAATAATGGAAAATAAACCTTACTGAAATAAAACCTCCACATACAGGATACAATTATTTACTGGTGTTAGTAGACACTTTTTTGGGATGGGTAGAAGTATTTGCCACAAGAAATGAAACTGCCTTTACAGTTGCAAAATACTTATTAATAAAATAATTCCTAGGGATGGGCTTCCTCCTTCTACTGGCTCAGACAACAGTCCGCCTTCACCTTGTCCATAGTACAGCTGATTAGTAAAGCACAGAACATCAAATGAAAACTGCATTGTGCTTACTGACCATAAAGCTCTGGACCGGTAGAACGCATGAACTGGACTTTAAAAAATACTTTATCTGAATTAATAATAGAAACCAGTGAAAAATGGGTAACTCTCTTACCACTAGTTCTCCTTCGAACTAGACGTACCCCATATAAGGCTGGGTTTACTCCCAATGAAATCATGTTTGAAAGACCCCCTCCTCTGTTACCCCGCTTACAGGATCCTATTTTTAAAGAGTTTACTAATCAATCTCTGTTAAAGTGTCTCCAGTCTTTACAGTGGGTGCAGGACCTTGTCCACACCAACATCTGTGCTGTACTGCCAACTCCAACATCCACACTGTGTCATCCATTCTGGCTTGGAAATCTGGTCTACATCAGAAAGTTCCGGAAAAAAGGACTGAGCCCCTCCTGGAAAAAACCATACAAAGTCATCCTCACCACCCCAACATCACTCAAGGTTAGTGAGATACCAACCTGGATTCATCATTCACAAGTCAAGGAAGCTGCGGATGCCGAAGCCTGGCTCAGCCAAGCCTACAATTGGAACATTGATGTGCCCCTTCACCCAAACAACTGGACTGTAAACCAACATCCTGATAATCCTCTCAAAAATCACCCTCTGAGCCCATTGTCCTACATCACCTGACCAGCCAGCAGCAGAAACCGTAAGACTGACCATAACTGAATGCATTGCACTCATCCCTTGCCTCTCCTTTTTGTTATCCCACTTGTTCTAGGATTTGAAGCAGCATTGCTTACTGCAGCTCCTGCAAAATGGCCATACTGTAAGAAAAATCTGTTAACATTGTTTTATTTCTCACTTACTGGATATATTATTGCTTTATTATGCTTAAAATATGTTTACCCTGGTTAATTCTAGCAAGCACCCCTTTGGGTTCAGCTTATCATACTACTTATACTTTTACTTTAAGTTCCTTTACTTCAGGACAAGTTTTAGCTGTCCAAAATTGGACCCCTGACTCAAACCCAATCCAGTTTAAAGTAACTCTTCCAAATCTGGTACCTCACATTTTAAACTGGTTTGTTAACTTTGTCAAGAAGCGAATCAACTCAGTAAAACTTTTATATACCAGAACCTATTATAATTTCGTTCCTTTAACTAAAGAGTCAATGAATTGACTCATGCACAACTAAAAGGGGGTAAATCAGTTAATAAAATCAAATTGCTAGCAAAGTAATATTAACCAGCTTACTCCATTTTATTTAAAACTTTCATCTTAGTTATCTCCCTGACCTGAGAATCAATGCCTACTTGTGATTACAGTAACATTCCCATGACCACAGACCCCCCAACTTTGTCTCCTTTGGGCAGGTTATGCTGACTGTTGCCTGCTGACCATTACAGAACTCCTTTGCCATAGCTTCCATGTAATTATATGCTTTGAAATCAAATGTTACGCTTTGACATTTTCATAGTTTGTTCTTACATTCTGTTAGTGACCTAACCAAGGTAACTCCATTATATAATGATTCTTCTTCCTTGTCTCTATGTAACTACCTTAAACTATAGCTTAATGGCAGAACTCCAGGGACTTTCTGAGCACTGGCTATACCTACCTGACATGAAATTAATCAATGCTCCCTAACAAAGTTCCCATTTTGGTTGCCAAGTCGTTAATAGTTGCTATAGCCACTAAGGTGCTACATAGCAAATACTGCAAATTTTACCTATAAAAGCTTGTCACAAACTACACCAATTTGCCAAGAGGTTTTTCTGGCCTATTCCTGACAGGTGCATTTAATAAATTCATAATTAATTAGACTCAATTTGTGGCGTAACTTCTTCTTGCTTACTCGGTCATAACAAATGGATCTACTACCATTAAAGCCACAAAATAGAGTTTTAATAAATTCTGGTCTTATATAAACAGTAATTTAAACGTAAGTAATCTTGCAAGGTGTACTATGCCTACTTTCCAACTTTTCAATCTTGTTTCAACTTCTTCAGCATGGTAAGAATAATGAACCCCTAAAACACGAAGAAAGTATCTACCAGGGCACCCCGTGGCCTCCACCCCATCCCCCCAGGCATCCACCTGACCCGTCCCTACCTGTGCCCACCTCCTGCCCGACCCCCAATCCCTCCCGGTCCTCCCTCCACCCAACACCACCCTGCCTCCTCCCGCCTCAGCCGACCACCACCCCGGCCCGACCACCACCCCGGCCCGTCCACCACCCTGGCCCTACCTACGCAGGGTCTCAGCCCTCCTCCCTCCTCTGCACCAGGACTTCTCCCCAGAAACAGGTCCAAATCCATGCACATTTCTGGGCCTGCCAGGACACGCACTGAGCCTCACTGGGGGACCACTTCTGTACAAGAGGGGTGTGGATGCTACACGGGAGAAACGCTCGAGCCTCCTCCGAGCGCTACCCCGCAGCCGTCCTCAGGCGTCCTCCCGCATCCTGGGAGCCCCAGGCCGACGCGGTCCGGAGGAGCAGGAGGTTCCGCCCTCGCTGTGGCGGGCGCATGCGCGGCCCTGCTAGCGCAGGCTGCAGGCTCGCTGAGCGGTGCCTGGGCGCCCCCTTCCGGCGTCCCGAGGCACCTCCGAAGTTCAGAATTCGGATTATTACAGGCCCCCGTTTTGCAAATTCCAACTAAAATGGAGCCCACCATCCTAGGCCATGACTGGAATGGATGGAGATAGCAACAAGCGAGGTAGATGGCTGACAGACGAAAGTCAGTTGATTTCCTGTGTATAGCAATAATGTATAAGATGAACTGGAATTTGAAATTTTAAAAAAAGTTACAATAGCACCCCAAAAGTTGAAGTTCTTAAGTATATAAACCTAACAAAATGCATACATACATTCAGAAAACCTTGAAACAGTCGACAGAAATCAAAAGACACGAGAAAATGTGGAGCTATCTCTTAATATGTGTATACTAATTATTGTAAAGATGATTAGTCTTTCTAATTTAATCTATAGAGTTAACCGACTCCAAATCAAATTCCCAGCAGAGATATCAATAAGAAGTTTCTATACCTAGAATAGATGACATAAGACTAAGAAGAACAAAGTTTAAAAAATACACATCCAGATCTGCACACTTATCATGAGGCTACAGCAATGAAGACAGTGTGATATTGGTGAAGGAATAGATAAATGGGTACATTGAAAAAAATAGGAGGGCAAATAAAATAGACCCGTGTAAATACAGTCAACTGATTTTGTTAAAGAAAGAAAGGCAATGCAATAGAGAAAGAAATGTCTGTTTCACAAATGGTGATGGAGTAAGCAGAAACAATACTGGAAAAAATGAACAAGGACACAAACTTTCTAGCTCACCCAAAAATTCACTCAAAATAGCCCATAGACAAGTTTTCAAGTACAAAGTTGTAAACGTTATAGAAGAAGACACAGAAGAAGGTTTACGTGGCCTTAGGTGTGGTTATAAGTTTTTAGATACCATACAGTCTATGAAAAAAATTGATAATGTGGACTTTATTACAATTTAAAATGTCTACTCTGTGAAAGATGATGTCAAGAGAACAAAAACAAAACAAAACCCAAGCCACAGACTGAGAGAAAATATTTTAGAACACAATTGAAAAAGAACTTAGCCTGGCTTGGTGGCTCAGCCTGTAACCCTGCACTTTGGGAGGCTGAGGTGAGTGGATTGCCTGAGGCCACGGGTTCAAGACCCACCTGGGCAACATGGCGAGACCTCATCTCTACAATTAAAAAAAAAAAAAAAAAAAAAGAGCCGGGCGTGGTAGCACGCGCCTGTAGTTCCAGCTACTTGGAAGGCTGAGGTGGAAGGATCACAGGAGCCCAGCAGGTCAAGGTTGCGGTGGCCAGGAGCATGCCACTGCACTCCAGTCTGGGCAACAGAGTGAGACTCCAACTCAAAAAAAAAGAAAAAAAGAAAGAAAAGAACTTGTTTGCAAAATATACAAAAAACTCACTAACAAATAGACAAACAACCCAACTGAAAATGCGTAAAGATCTAAATAGGTACTTCATCAACGAAGGTATGCACGTGCTAAACAAGCATATAAAATAATGCTCATCAACTCTTGTCATGAGGGAAAGGCAACTTAAAACAGTGACATAGCACTGCACAGCTATCAAAATGGCTAAAAATAATTTTTTAAAAATAGCAATTGCAACAGGAACTCTCATTCATTGCTGGTGGAAGGCATAAGGATACTAACACTTTGGAAGACAGTTTGATTGTTTTTTCCCAAACTAAACAAGTCTCACCATACGGTCCAGCAACCATCCTCTTAGGTATTCAGACAACTACTTTGAAATATTATGCCCAAATAAAAACCAGCACACAATAATGTATGGAAGCACTATTCATAATTGCCAAAACTTAAGGGGATCAGGATGTCCTTCAATAGCTGAATGAATAACCAAATTGATATACATTGTGCAGGAGGACACCATTTGTCAATAGAAAGGAATGAACGATCATCCCATATTAAGCCAACATCTGTTTGTGCTGGCAGGAGAATTTGCCTCACACCATTCTGACACACTCCTGTTACCAACTGAGTCAGCTCTACCCCAAAATGGGGTTCTTTCCTGTCCAGTGTTGAACCTCAAAGTGGGGGCCAAGCAGTGCAAGTTTTATTCTATGGACATAAAGCAGGATTGTGGGTTGCAAATCAATTTCTCAATGAGTGGACTGTGAAGGGATTAATACAGGGCTTATTTAATAAAGGATTTGAACAATAAAAGTAAGGGGAGGAATTTCATGTCTTTTCTGGGAATAAGCAATGGACTTTTCAGAACTGCAGTGCCACCTTCCTTTTGTTCTTTATGGTTTTCTGTAGTCATAGTCATGGTGATTGTCAAATATCTTGGCACTGGGGAGTGTCATTCAGCATGGAAATCAGATTATAATTAGGTTAGAGGTCTAGTGAGTGTTATCTTGGATCTCATCAGTTTCAGCAGATAGTCAGAAGGGTAACTTCTGACTGGAGGCATCCTGTTGCTGGAAATTAACAGGGTTGGGTTGGGGTAGAAATTCAGCTATGTCATGTAGGCAATACACTGGGTGACACTCCCTTCTGGATTTTGCCATAGTGATAAAGATGTCATCAGTCAGGTGTCCCAAATAGTAGACACGTGAGGGAGTTTAATGGGATATTTGCAATACCTGTGAAGGAGTGACAGCAGCAAGATTGGACAGAGTGAGAAGTTGATTGTAATAGTCACAATCACAGCATCAGCCTATCCTATGGAAATCTTGGTGGGTCTAATGGGCAAGGAGGCCAGCCAGGATTTTATATCTCTATACCGAGCACTTCTTGGATGTGGGATGTACCTGGGAAGGGCTGTGCAGTTAGATGAGAGGACTTTACTCAGCACTGTTGCCAGGTGTCAGTTGTCAGTACTCCCAGGAGCTGGAGGATGATGCTTCTGTCACTAAGGATGCATCTAGTAGCAGACCACAGCATTGTTAAACAGAGTCAGGGCACAGGGTTTGACATTTGATGCGTCACCACCTGTCCCCACATACTGCTTCTGGCCTCTCTTTTGTCTATTTCCGCATTGCCTGTTTAGGTCTACAAGCTCATTGCTGTAACTACCACATTTGGAGTGCAAAGGTCTTCTTATGAGTCAGCCCATAACCCTTTCTGCCTAAACATACCCTTGTAGCTACATTTTCTGGGATCTTTTTGCCTTTTAGGGTACTTCTAGGAAACTTTCTGGGTCCCCACTGCTCACCAAGAGGTCTCTGTTTCCTCCTCTTCTTAACCATGGAAAAGGAAAGAAGGGGTAAAGGGAGCAGATTTTTTTTTTTTTTTAGTTTGAGGTATATCTTTCTCCTTTTATACGTGTATAATTTTTCTTGCTTAGAAAATACCTCCTCCTTTCCATTTGCTCCATAACTCTTCTAAATTCTCCCAAAGGCTCAAGCTTTTAGAAAACAAATGCCAGAAAGAATAAACTCTTCTTTCTATTCCTTTAAATCAATGAGCCTAGAATAACTTTGCTCCTCTAACTGGAAGAGGGACTTGGGAAAATACTGGGGAAAAAAACATCAACCTTAAAAGTTAACATCAACATCATGAGAGAGCAGGAGAAGAAGGCAGCGGAGCCAGTCAGATTATGTGAGTCCCTGTGAGAGTGAGTGTATGGACAATTTTGCATACATGTCTGTGAGTAAGTAGTCACTTCACCAGGAGACTCCTGGCCACTTGCTCCTGGCCAGGGGTCTCCTGGTGAAGTAACTAGTGCTACAGGTGCTCTGCTTAGACCCTAGCACTTCCTGGGGCACAAAAACCAAGCACCATTTAAAAATCAACAAAGCCCTTCCTAGGAAGAAGCTGTTGGAAGTGATGGCTGACTCCAGGCTCTGTCTCACCATCGCAGCACCTGGCCAGACACTGGCAGCAAGGACCATGGAGGGAGTGCAGTGAGGGAACCAGAGGCAGAGTCCCACTGGAGAAGACAAAACAGGCACCCTGCCACCATCCTGAAAACTGGGCAGGAAAGTGCTCTAGCATTCCCACAAAGATGCAACAGACCTGACCTCTGTGACTGGTGGGTTAACTACTCCAGGGTTGATTGTGACCCAGAGGAAATATCCTGAAAGCATACATTTCAGAGGGATAGGAGGAGTGCAGAGTCTCAGGTACCCCACCCTCTACTCTGATTCAGCTGTGGGACAAAGGATGTGGCCAGAAAAGGATGAGGAAGACCCCCTAAGAGATCAGCAGTAAGTCCTGGGCTGACCCAGCCTCCTCCTCCCCAGCAATCCTCTGAACATCAGACCCATGTGACTGGGGCACGACTGAGAGGGACAAATCCAGGAGAAGCCTGGACACTAGCTGCCATAGACAGACTATACTCTAGGATAAGCCTGACTGGGGTGCCCACCCCTAGCATCTGGGGAAGAGACAATCCTGCACGTTCCCATGAAAGGGATCTTCCTGGCCATATGAGAATGGGAGGGGAGGACCGATGCCCCACCCACCGCCCCCTCCTCCCCCCCAAGGCTTTGCACTGGGGAGGTTGTGAACAAGACCACAGTCCTGCAGGAGACACCAGACAGGATTACCTGTGAGCAGCTGAGGGGAGCAATTGCAGAACGAGCCACAAGAGGGCACTTAGTGCCCAGGATTATTTTCTTTTTTCTTTGTGTGTGAATGGGTGTCAGTATTTGATTTGCATTTCCCCCTTTTTTTTCCTCATTCCTTTTTTAAATTTCTTTCTCAATGTATGTGTGTACATGAGCTATTGAGTGTTCATCTTTTGGTTTTTCTTTTTTGTTCTTCTCTTGTGTTGGTTTAATGTGTATATCAATGTGTGCGTGAGAGTTCAATTTGGATTCCCCCTCTTTTTTCTTTTTTTCTTCTCCTTTTTTTTTTGTTGGATGTGTGAGTGTGTGTGGGTTCTGTTTCCCTGTTATTTGTCTTTGTGTGTGTGTGTGTGTGTGTGTGTGTGTGTGTGTGTGTGTGTGTGTGTGTGTTCTGTTTCTTTTGGGGCTTTTTTGTGTGTTTTATCATTTTTTGTTTTGGTTTTTCCTTTTGTATTTCTTTGTTTTTTAAATTAGTTTTTATTACTTTTGTCTGCTCTATTTCATTCTACTTTTCCCTGTTCTCCTCATTACTGTTACTTTATCTTGGACTCGGGTTACACACAGGTACTCATTGCATCATCAAATAGAGTGGTGGTGAGGAGTAGGTCTCAGGGAGCCCAAACCCCAGTCCATGAACATTGTGATTTCAAGTAGTTTCTGGATCCAAGCTCCACATTCTCCACCTTATTGGACTCTCAAAACTACAAGAGATAGCAAAGCTTCCTACCCCCAGCCCTGTTTCAAAATAGAAGAAATTCATAGTCCTGATCAGGGAAGAACAGAAGGTTGAGCAAACATCAGAAGTGAAAGCCCCTCCCACTGTCACTGAATAATGGAACTACAGGGAAAAGAATGATATCTGTCACAAATGAGGAAAAATCAGTGGAAGAACACAGGTAATTTCCAGTATACCAAAGAGACAACACCACCTGAAAAATCAGGTCTCAGAGACCAAACAATGAAAAATCACAAGAATACAACAGTGTTTAGGGAGTGGATGGAAAGAGTGAATAAGACTCAGAAAACACAGGATGTGACATTGAAAGAAGCTGTAACAGAGATTTTAGACATAAAAACTTCATCCAGGAAATAAATAACAAGACAGCAAGCAAGGAAGGCAGAATTAATCAGGCAGAAGAAAGAGTCTCAGAGCTTGAAGATCAAGACATGGAATTAACCCAATCTGTAAAAAATTATAGAAAGAAAACTCAGGAAGAACAAAGCCTCCAAGAGATGTGCAATTATATACAGAGGTGAACTTATGCCTGATGAACTTATCACAGAAGAAGAAAGAAGAAGAAAGGGAAACAGAGAGCACCTTAGAACAAGTATTCCAGGAGGTTATTCAGGAAACTTCCCCCATCTCACCAGAGGTGTGACCTTCCAAACACAAGAGATACAGAGAACTCCCACAAGATATCAAATAAGAAGACCAACCCATAGTAATTTACCTGCACAAAGTAGGTACAAAAGAAAAAATCCTAAAAGAAGCAAAAGAGAAAGGTCAGACTACCTACTAGGAAGGACCAATCAGAATAGATACAGACTTACTGGCAGAAATGCTAAAAGCTAGAAGGGACTATAGTTCAATTTTTAACGTCCTCAAAGATAAACAATTTTAACCAAAAATTTCATACCCAGCCAAGCTCAGCTTTATCAACATTGAAGAATTAAAATCCTTTCCAGTCATCCAATTCCTAAGAGATTATGCAGCTACCAGACCAGCTCTGCAGGAAACACTTAGAAAGGTATTAAGCACAGAAGAAAGAAAGAGAAAACAAAAAAAGAATGACCATGCACTTCCCAAAAGAACAGGAGAACACAGAATCAGCAGAGAATACCATCGCAACTGCAAACTTGAAAACACACATATACATCAACCCAAAAGTTAAAAGAAAACAAAGAAAAAAGCTTTATAAGAACCTCATGACAGGGATAAACACTCATAATAATCTGAGTGAATGGACTAAATGCACCACTGAAAAGATATAGAATGGCAAACTGGATAAAAAAAACATGATCCAATATTTTGCTGTATCCAGGAACACATCTCAACACAAGGGACACCCACAGACTCAAAGTTAGTGAATGGAAAACAAATTTCTGGGCAAACAAAAGAAGACAGGAGTCGTGATCTTAATCAGACAAAACAAATTTTAAGCTATCAAAAATTTAAAAAGATACAAAAGGACATTACACAATAATAAAAGGTTCAATCCATCAACAAGAAATATCCACCCTAAACATATATGCACCCAATACGGGAACACCAGTGTTTATAAAGCAACTACTAAGTAAACTAAAAAAAAGATACTATCATAGCTGGTGACTTAAAGACCTCACTGGCAACCCTAGATAGATCACCAAGGCAAAAAATTAACGAAGATTTGGAACCTCAACTTGGCACTTGATCAAATGAACTTAACAGATACCTACAGAACACTCCATCCAACAACCACAGAATATATACATTCTGCTTATCATCACATAGAGCATACTCCAAGATCAACCATATCCTCAGACATAAATCAAGCATAAACAAATTTCATAAGATCAGAATTCTGCCACACATCTTCTCAGGCCACAGTGTAATAAAAATAAAAATATCACCACCAAAAAAATTCACCCAAACCCATAAAAACATGGAAACTAAACAGCATGATGCTGAATACCTCCTGGGTCAACACAAAAATCAAAACAGAAATTAAAAGATTCCTGTAAACACATGAAAATGAAGAAGCATCCTACCAAAATCTCTGGGATGCCATAAAATCAGTTCTAAGAGGGCAATTTCAATCTCTACAAACATACATCAAGAAAATAGAAAAATCACAAGTTAGCATCCTAACAAATCACCCAAAGGAGCTAAAAAGGCAAGGCCACTGAAACGCTAACTTCAGCAGAAGAGTCCAGATCACCAAAGTAAAAGTCCAAATATGGGACATGGAAGACAAAAATACCATAGGGAAAAAAAAATCAATGAAACTAAAAGCTGATTCTTTGAAAGGATAAACAAGATTGATGGACCACAGCCAGAATGATCAAGAAAAAGAGAGGAAACGCTCAAATAAACACAATCAGAAATGCAAAATATCAAGTCACAACTCACCCTGAAGAAATACAAAAGGTTATCAGACATTACCATACACACCTATATGAAAACATACTTGATAACCTAAATGAAATGGAGAACTTTCTGAAATCACACAACCTCTCAAGGTTGAAGCACAAAGACATTGAGACACTAAGTAGTCCAATAGCAACTTAAGAAACTGACTCTGTCATAAGAAAACTATCTACAAAAAAAAGTCCTGAACCAGATGGCTTTCCAGCCACATTCTACAAAACATACAAGGAAGGGGGTGATAGCAATCCTATTGAAAGTATTCCAGGCAATTGAGAAAGAACTCTCCCCAAATTATTTTATGAAGCTAACATCACACTGATATCCAAACCAGATAAAGATCCAACAAAAAAGGGAACTACAGGCCAATACCCCAATGAACAAAAATGCAAAAATTCTCAACAAGATTCTAGCAAATTGGATCCAAAATTTCAAAAATCATACATCATGACCTAGCAGTGTTCATCTCCAGGATGCAGGGCTCGTTCAATATCCTCAAGACCATAAATGTAATTAAATAATCAACAGATGTAAAAATGAGAATCACATGATTATATCATTAGATGCAGGAAAAGCTTTCAACAAAATCCAGCATCCCTTCTTGATAAAAACACTTGAACACCTAGATATAGAAGAAACATACCTCAAAATAGTAAGCATCATCTACAATAAAGCCACAGCCAACATATTGCTAAATAGACAGAAATTGGAAGTATTTCCCCTGAAAACCAGAACAAGACAAGGCTGCCCACTCTTGCCCACTCTCACCCCTCCTATTCAACATAGTGTTGGAAGTCCTAACTAGAACAGTCAGACAAGAGAAGGAAATCAGAGATATCCTAACAGGAAAAGAGGAAGTCAAGTTATCCCTCTTTGCTGGTGATAATAATCCTATACTTCGAAAATCCAAGAGACTGTCAAAAAGCTCCTTGCACTGATAAAGGACTTTGGCAAAATCTCAAGGTACAAAATAAACATGAAAACACAGTCGCATTCTTATACACCAACAACAAACAGCCAGAGAACCAAACAAAAAGCACAATCTCATTCATGATAGCCACCAAAGTAATGAAATACCTTGGCATCTTCCTAACCAGAGAAGTGAAAGACCTTTACAACGAAAACTGCAAAACCCTGCTCAAAGAAATCAAAGGAGACGGAAATAAACAGAAAAATATCTTAAGTTCATGAATTGGAAGAATCAACATTGTTAAGACGTTAAACCTACCAAAGGAAATCTGCAGATTCAATGCAATACCCATTAAATTACCAACATCATTCTTCTCAGACCTGGAAATGACAATACAGAAATTTATGTGAAAATATAAATAACCACAAATAGACAAAACAATCCTCAGAAAAAGAAACAAAGTAGGTGACATCACACTTCCAGAATTTAAACTTTATTATAATGCTACAATAATCAAGACAGCCTGCTATTAGTACAAGAACATGCACATAGATTAATGGAACAGGATAGAGATTCCAGAAGGAAAACCTCAATTTCTCAACCAACTCATCTTTGACAAAACCTCCACCAACAACCACTGAGAGGAGAACCTATTCAGTAAATGGTGCTGGGAAAATTGGCTAGCCACATGCAGAAGATTGTAACAGGACTCCTACCCATCACCATACACAAAAATAAACTCTAAATGGACCAAAGTCCTAAACGTAGCACTTCAAACTATAAGAATCTTAGACAACCTGAGACATCTTTATAGGAATTGGAATAAGCAACCAATTCCTGATCAAAAGTCTAGATGTCCATCCCATAAGAGATGAGATAGGCAGGGCACAGGCTCAGCCTGTAATCCCAGCTTTTTGGGGGGCCGAGGCAAGAGGATTGCCTGAGCCCTGGGGTTCGAGACCAGCCTGAGCAACTTGGTGAGACCTCGTCTCTACAATAAATTACAAATGTATTGTGTGTGGTGTGGTGGCATGTGTCTGTAGTTCTAGCTACTTAGAAGGCTGAGGCAGAAGGATCGCCTAAGCCCAGCAGGCTGAGGCTGCAGTGACCATGAGCGTACCATTGCACTCCAGCCTGGGTGACAAGAGCGGGACTCCAATTTTTTAAAAAAGAGATTAGATAGACAAGTGGACCTCATTAAACTGAAAAGTTTCTGCAAAGCAAAAGTAACCATCAAGAGAATAAAGAGACAGCCCACAGAATGGGAAAAAATATTTGCCAACTGTATATGTGACAAAAGCCTAACATCCAGGATCTACAAGGAACGCAAACGTGCCAAAAGGAAAAAACAAATAGCCCCATTAAAAAGTGGGCAAAGACATGAATAGACACTTTCTTCTCAAAAGAAGACATATGGGTAAGCAGCAGGCACGTGAAACAGTGCTCAGTCTCACTAATCATCAGAGAAATGCAAATCAAAACCACATTTAGATACCATCTAACCCCAGTAAGAATGACTATCTTTAATAAAACAAAAAACAACAGATGCTGGCCAGGATGCGGAGAAAAGGGAATGCATCTACACTGCTGGTGGAAATGCAAACTAGTTCAACCTCTATGGAAAACAGTGTGGCAATTCTAAAAGAACTAGAAATTGACCCTTCATATGACCCAGCAATCCGCCTCCTGGGAATATACCCAGGGGAACTCGAATCATTCTACAAAAAAGATACCTGCACATGCATATTTTCTGCAGCACTATTCACAATAGCAAAAACATGGAACCTATCGTGCTGCCCATTGAAACTGGAATGGATAAAAAAATATGGTACATACACACAATTGGATATTACACAGCCATAAAGGAGGACAAACTTATGGACTTCGCAGACACTTGGATGGATTTAGAGTCTATAATACTCAGTGATCTATCACAGAAACAGCAAAGTAACACATATTCTCACTCAAAAGTGGACCCTGAACAATTACCATAAAACTAAAAGAAAGGGATTGGCAGTAGCAGGACCCTGCCAGGGGAGGAAGCGGGGACACAACATCAATAAGGGTACCTGATCTCAAACCAGTAGAAACAGGAACCAAAGGGAGGCAAAATCTTTACTCGTACGGTGACTACTTGTATACCTAATCCTGAACTATATTCACAGCTGTAAAATAAAATAAAAATAGACCGGACTCAGTGGCTCAGCCTGTAATCTCAACACTTTGGGAGGCCGAGGCGAGTGGACTGCCTGAGCCCATGGGTTCGAGACCAGCCCAGGCAACTTGGTGAAACGTCCTCTCTGCAATAAATAAAAAATTAGCTTGGCGTGGTAGTGTGCACCTCTAGTTCCGGCTACTTGGAAGGCTGAGGTGGAAGGATCGCTGGAGTCCAGCAGGTCAACGCTGGAATGCACTGCACTTCAGCCTGGGTGACAGAGTGAGACTCCAACTATAAAGTAAAATAAAATAAAAATAATCAAATGTTAATGAGCAGAAAATAATGAAATTATTCATTAAAAATAACCACTATGAATCATAAAAAGTTAACATCACAAAAACATTACATGTACATATTTGATGTATGGAGTAAATAAAAATGTAAAAAGGAGAATTATTTCTAGAGATCTGAAGGAAGGAAAATCCACAGAACACTGTAACCCTTATCACTTGTGATAAAAATTATTTACACTTACAGTTTCTGCATTACACCTTAGTTTCTTAAGGATAAGTTATAAGTATTTTCATTAATATATTCCCAGCATCTAATGAGTACTTAGCACCTAGTAAAATTCTGTGTATCTTATTTGAATACTGATAGTGGCTCCAATGTTAACCTTCTCCTAGTGAATTTCACTGATTCTTCAAAGCAAAGTTAAATACTTTCTCTTTCAGGCTTCTGTGTATAGTATCTATAGCTCTACTATGAGATTTGCAATTTTACTTTGTAATTGTTTGTTTACATTGTTTATCTACTGTATTAGGCCAAGAGCTTTTTAAGGTAAGAGGACACATACTATTTATTGTTCCATTAGGACTGTCTACTGATTCTTCAATCTGAGGGTGACACTCATGGGTCATAAAATAAATGGCAACCTAAGTTATGATGTTCTATGAAGTGTGTCACTTACATCTCAATCTACAGTTAACTTTAATTTAAAAGCAGATAAGTTTGTTGCATATGTTTATAAATATATCCACTTATATACTTGTATAGTGAAATGCAGCTAAACCTCCAATTCACTGGAAAATCTACATAAGCTGAATTATTAATTATCCAAAATTTCCATATAAGCAAGGTTTTTAAAAATATTCAAAACCATATAAGGTTTCACATTTTCTTTTAAAGTTATGATGAGTTGGATTCTAGAGGGTATAAGGTAAAATAAGATAATTTTTTCCTGTAAAACATACAATACATTGTCACCAGAGGGCAGCCTTTTAACATGAATTGCTTTTCGGGCATTTCTTGAAATTTTGAGGTAGTTATTTTAATTCACACAACTAAATAATGATAAAACAATACAGGGCATTCAAGCAGATACTTTGCTTTATGCATGATATTTCTTTTTATTGTCACTAATATAAAGTATTACTCTATAAAGAGGCCAAGGACTGAATTGTTTGCAAGTAGAAAGATGGGTTTCTTTAGTTATAGCTTTCAAATATTAAGATAGTAAGTCAATGTTTGAGCTGAGTGTACCTACATTCTCACATTACCCCATGTGAATCTACCTTGGACCTACCCAAAATTCTAACCAAGAACTAGATCAACATATGAGCCTAGAATAAATAAAAGTCACTGAATTGTATGTTTCTAATTTTCAGTCTTCTAAGTATCACCAAGACACAATGCTCTTTGGAGATGTTAAAGAGTGAGTTGCAAGATGTTTCTGTGCGTGGCTGGTCTTGATGTCTGAGACACAAATAGGTTGCTCTCCGATCAGCAGCACTATCTTCTCTGAGCAGTGGCTGCCCTCGGTTGGGTAAAACCACCTCTCCTAAGGTCATGCTCAAGTCTCAGGAGCAGCCCTCAATCTCCAGTTGCTCCAATTTGGATTTCTATACTTACTGAATTGGAAACTGGCCACATGTGGTTTCACAAACCCTCCCAGGTATCTTTGATGCAAGTAACAGTGTGAGAGCTATTGGCAGCTGCTGCCAAGAACAGAGAACCAAACTCTGTGTGCTTTAAGACCCCTGTCTGCTTTCGGCCACGTTGTCTTCTTTCCACAGCTGGGTTCACCCCCATCTCTCCCTCACAATCTGTGAGCTATTCTTTCCTCCCTGGGTCCAAGATTAATTCTGACCTAAGGCACACAGGATTTAAAGAGTTCTCATTTAAACTTGTTTCTGTACCATCTCTAATCATGGGGCTACTCTTCCCTCTCCTCATTTCCAGTCCCGTGCTCTTTCTCTTTACCGGTTTCTACCTTGCAATTGCTTCTGGTCAGTAAGCTGCTGCTTTCCCAATTAAGTTGTGTTCTGATTTCCTACTTTGATCTGCTGAGAAGTCCAGTTATTCTCACTACCTTGAATGCTCAGAACACATTCTTTTGTCTTGGCTTCTTCTCCTGAGTTTTTGAATTATAAATCTTTTCAGTGCTTCATTTTTTCCTAGGCCTGGATTTTCACTTTCTTCTTGCTAGTTTTTCCTCCACCCACAGGCCCAATCTCTGCCTGAATTGCAAAGTTTCAACTAGTCTAAATGTCCTTTTGTGGGACTTTGATGTCCTGTGGGATGATTTTTAATCTTACAGACCATTGCTAATCCTTTCATCTTGAATAAAATTGAGGTTGCTTTAATCTCTATTACTTGCCAGTGGCAAGGACCTTTTATGAGAATGTGTCCCACTCCATGTGTTGACTTCATATCAGAGCCAGGCCCTTTCTTCTCTCATCTGTCCCACCAAATTCCAGTGCTCATGTTCCAGGAGTAGCCCAGTCAATTCTAGGTTGACACAGCTGTAATTTTTGAGAAATTAAAGTAAGTTGTTTAGAAAGTATACAAGGTAATACACTTTTTGCCTTGGAGGATGACCAAGGTTTAGACTTTAGTGATAATAATTGTCACATAAATATTCATGTTCAAGGTCTAGGACCATAGTGCAATGTTGAATATAAGTAATGAATGCAGGTAAACTTTTCTTGTCATAAATTATAGGGTTTTAACATCTAGGCTTTCACCATTAAATATAATATTATATGTATGTTTTGCTGTGGATGCTCTCTATTCTTTGAGGAAGTTTCCTTTTCTAGTTTGCGGAGTGATTTTATCAGCAATGGACAGTTTTCCAAAGAGGATGTACAAATGGCCAACAGGTATATGAAAAGATCCTCACAATCCCTAGTCATCAGGGAAATGCAAATCAAACCCACAATGAGATATCACCTTACACCTGTTAGAATGACCTTATTTAAAAAGATAACAACTATTAGCAATGATATAGAGAAATTATACATTGTTAGTAGAACTGTAAATGGTGCAACCTCTTTGGAAAACAATGTGGAGATCTAAAAAAATTTTTAAATGGAACTACTATATAATTCGGTAGTTTTACTTCTGGGTATTTATCCACAAGGATTAAAATCTGGATCTTGAAGAGATACTTTTACTCTCAGGTTCATTGCATAATAGTCAAAATAGTCATAAGAGTCTAAATGTGGAAATAACCTGTCCATTGGCAGAAAAATAAAGAAAATGTGGTATATACACACAATGGAATAGTATTCAGCCTTAAAATAGAAGGAAGTCCTGCAATATGTAATAACATGGATTAACCTGGAGGACATTAGGCTAAGTGAAATTAACCAGTCACAGAAGGACAAACACTGTATGATTTCACTTATATAAAGTAACTAAAACAGTCAGAGTCATGGGAGCAGAGAACAGAATGGTAATATCTTTTAAGATTAAAATAAGAGCCAGGGTCGGTGGCTCAGCCTATAATCTCACGCTTTGGGAGGCTGAGGTAAGTGAATTGTCTGAGGTCGCGGGTTCGAGACCCACCTGGGAAACTTGGCAAAACCTCATCCTATAATAAATCAAAAAATTAGCCGGGCATGGTAGCGCGAGCCTGTAGTTCCAGCTTCTTGGAAGGCTGAGGCGGAAGGATCGCCGGAGCCCAGCAGGCCGAGCTGCTGTGGCCGGGAGCGGCCGCTGCACTCCAGTCTGGGTGACAGAGCGAGACTCCAACTCAAAAAAATAAATAAATAAAATTAAAATTAGAATCAGTTTTGCATTCCTGAGGTTTGTAAAGTATGGCATCAGGTTAATTCTGGCTTCATAAAACAAGTTTGGAATTTTCTCCTTCTTTATTTCTGAAATAATTCAAAATTTTTATTATTTTCTTAAATGTTTGAAAGTATTCACTAGTAAAACCATCTGGATTGAGTGTTTGCTCATTTGTCTGTTCTGTTTAGTTTTAAAAAATATATCTGGATTGGTGCAGTGGCTCAGCCTGTAATCCCAACACTTTGGGAGACCGATGCGAGAGGACTGCCTGAGCCCGGGGGTTTGAGATCAGTCTGGGCAACTTGGTGAGACCTTGGCTCTACAATTAAAAAATAAAAAAAATAAGCCAGGCATGGTAGCGTGTGCCTGTATTTCCAGCTACTTGTAAGCTGACGTGGAAGGATCGCCTAAGCCCAGCAAGTCAAGGCTGCAGTGACCATGAGCGTGTCACTGTATTCCAGCCTGGATGACAGAATGAGACTCCAACTCAATAAACAAACAAATAAATAAACATAGATAGATAGATAGATCTAAATTTTTTTGAGTTGGAGTCTATATATATATGTGGAGGAACTTGAGAAGAAATTCAATGAATTTACTAAATGTTTCATTTAATTTTGTGATTTTTTTGGAAAATTTTCAACAAATTTATCATTTCATCCAAGAGATGAAAATGGGTATGAAAATATTTCACAATATTCCATTGTCTTGTTAATTCCTGGATTTATAGTTTGCATTTTCTGTGTCACAGAACTAGCCATCGGCCATGTTAATTTTTCCTCTGTTTTCTATTTCATTGATTTCTAATCTTTGCTGTTTTATTTCCTTTCTTCCATTTGCTTTGGGCTAAATTTGGCCTTCCTGTTTTAGATTTTCTTTTAAGGTGGAAAATTAGTTAACTTATTTTAAACCAATCTTTTTTTTTAAAAAAAGTAAGCATTTATACATATATTTTACTCTGGCTCTGCTTGATTTCATCCTACACATTTTAACATAGTGTAGTTTTATTTTTACTCACTTCAAAATATTTTAATGTTTTTTCTGTAATTTTTTCTTTGAGTTATAAGTTAAAGATGCATTGTTTAAATTTTCCAACAGTGTAAGCTTTCCTACGTAGCTCATTTTTTTCTCATTTTAACTCATTTTCATTATGGTCAGAAAGCATATTTTATGAGATTTCAGTGTTCTGAAACTTATAGAGAGATATTTTGTGGTCTAGTTATAGTTTATTTTTCATGTGTAACATAGTAGAACGTGTATTCTGTACATTTTATAAATATCAATTAGGTCAAGGTGGCTAATAGTGTTGTCAAAATAATTTTGTCCTATTTTTCTTTATCTAGTCATTCTATCAATTGGCAATAAAATTGATTATATTGATTAATTGATTATAATATTGAGTTGATTACAATATTGAATTGATTATATTGATTAATTGATTTTTGTCATTATAAAATATCTCTATTTATTGTGGTATTTACTGTCAGAAGACAAACTTTTTCTTTTATCAATATAGTCACACAAGATCTTTTATGTTTGTCATGGTATATTTAAAAGATAATTTTACTTTGAATCCATCTGTGTCCTAACATTTGATGTGACTCTCCTGTAAGTACTTTCCTTATCTAGTCTGACAGTCTGTCTTTTGTCTTGAAATGTTTATTTCATTTACATTTGAAGTAACTATTGATATTGCTGGATATTGACTATGACAATAACTACATTAGATTTTCTTGTAATAAATATTGATATGGTTGGATTTAAGTTCCTTCATCTGTTCTTTCTTTCATGCTCCTTTAAACTAAATGAAAATATTCAGTATTTCATTTTAATTCCTTTATGACATTTTAGCAGAATCTTTTCATATAATGAGGTGGTTCTCTAGAGATTATAATAAGCATCCTTAGCTTAGTCCACTTAGTGTTAATAATGAATTTTTCCTCATGTAACATAAAGGAATGTTGCAGCAAAATTTTTTATTTAGCTTCTTGTTTGAGCTATTAATTTGAAATATTTTACTCTACATACATTATCAATTATACTGTACCCTTTTTTATTTAAACCATCAATTGTTTGTCATGAAAACAAAATTTAAAAATCCTTAGCTCTTTATTCACATTCCATTCCTAGTGTTTCTCATTGCTTTCTGTAGATCAGAATTTCCATTTATCTTTCTTTAGCCTACAAAACTTTCTTTTGCATTTTTCTGTGTTTAAGTCTGCCAGTAACACATTTTCTAATCTTTCTTTTATCTGAATAAATCTTTATTGGCCAAGAAATATGTTTTTCTTGTTACAGAATTTGGGGTAACATTTTTTTTTTTAATTTTGAAGATGCAGTTTTATTGCTTTTAAACTTGGTAATTTCTGATGAGAAGTCAACAGTCATTTTAATTTTTGTTGCCATATATGTAATTTAATTTTTCATTCCCTTTAACTGCTTTCAAAATTTACTCTTTTTCCCAGTGGCTAGACTATGACATAACTACATTTGGTTTTCTTGTTTTAATTATGTTCTTTGAGTCTGTTGAATCTGTAAGTTGCTATAGTCTCACAATTTGAAAAGCTTTTGGCTTTGACTTTTTCAAATGGTTTTTAGTGTCTCATTTTCTCCTTCAGTACTCTTTCTGGGCCTCCAATTACGTTAGTGCTAGACTGACTCTATTTTTAATATTATTTTTCTATATTCTTGTTAGAAAATTGTTCTTAATTTTTAAGTGTGCTAGTATTTCTTTCTTTCATCTCTAATCTACTGGTAAACCCATATAGTGAATTTTTAAATATAAGATTCTAACCCTCAGTTCTAAAATTTTTTTCATTATTTCTTTAGTTTTTATCACTTTGTTGAGATACCCCATGTATTTACTCTTATGACCAAGTACTCCTTAAATACTTGAGCATGCTTATAATAGCTAAGTTAAATTTATCATCTTCTAATTCTAACACATGGACCATTTCAATGTCTTATTTCATTGTTTACTTTTTCTTATGTGTTATATTTTTCTTTTTTTCTGTATCTGGGTATTTTATATCATATACTGTATTATGTGGATGTTATTTTGTTTTTTGTTTTGTTTTGTTTTGTTTTGTTTGTTTTGTTTTTGAGTTGGAGTCTCACTCTGTCGCCCAGACTGGAGTGCAGTGGCTGCTTCCGGCCACCGCAGCCTCGACCTGCTGGGCTCCGGTGATCCTTCCGCCTCAGCCTTCCAAGTAGCCGGAATTACAGGCATGCACTACCATGCCTGGCTGATTTTTTGATTTATTGTAGAGATGAGGTCTCGCTGCCCAGGCGGGTCTCGAACCCACAGGCTCAGGCAATCCACTCAACTCAGCCTCCCAAAGGTGCGGGATTACAGGCTGAGCCACCGAGCCTGGCGTGGATGATATTTTGTAAAGATTCTAGGTTCTATTATTTTCCTCTGAAGAGTGACTCTTTTCTGACATTATTCATCTTTTTGTATTAAATACCAAACTTTCATACCTTGAAGTAAGTAGTAGTTGAAATCTATGCTCTACTTAGTCACTCAGCTGTTGCTTTCTGCTAGATGCTATGCAGTCTTAAGCATGGGCAGTGTAGAAACTACTCATATATCTGAATAGATTTTACATGCAGATTTTGGATGTTTACTCTCTGTAACATTCTCTGTGACTTTCACTTGTGTGGAATACCCTCCTACTCCACTCAATTTGTCAGCTTTTTTGTTCTGTCAGCCTAGAACTCTGTAGTTTTATTCCTCAAGATAGTAAAACTATTTGCTTTACTTGGAGACATCCAGCTTTGTGCAGACTGGTGTCATCAAGTATAAAGCTAGATTAATGCAAATTTAGCCATTGTAGTGAGTACCCCATAAGTGGTTGACGAATATTTCTGCCTAATTTCTATTTTTCAGTATCATGTATTTTGGATATTTTTAGTTTATAATTTTTCCTCTGTATTTGAGTTATTTAGATATGAGCTATTACCACACCTTGTAATTGAAATTGTTTGTCTATTAACATTTGTAGAAGTTTTCTATATTTAGGAAATTTTTCAAGTTCTGACTCCTTTGCAAACATTAGAATCAGTGCTCAAACTCTCAATTTTTCTTGTAGCCAGATGCACATATAAAACGTAGGTTCAGCTAATCAAACATATTCACATATGTAAAAGTAAAAAAAGTGATAAAAGAAACTATTTTTAGACTATCATTTTAGTTGATGCAAGAAGTAATAAAAAAATAACCAACATTCAATGGTTAATTCTGTCTTCAATTATTGTTTTCCTGTGGGTAAGTGGTTAATTTTATGGTACAGAAGTGGAATTGGTGTAGTAGTAAGAACTGATTTGATGATATTTTGTTTTAGTCTTTTTTATTTTTTATTTTTGAGTCAAGGTCTCACTTTGTCGATCTCATGATCACAGCTCTCTACAGCCTCAAAGTCCTGGACTCAGGTGATTCTCCTGCCTCAGCCTCCCAAGTAGGCATGTGCCACCATGCTTGATTAATATTATAATTGTTTTTTTTTGTAGAGATGAGGTCTTGCTATGTTGCCCAGGCTGGTCTTAGATTCCTGTGTTCAAGCAATCCTCCTACCTTGGTCTCCCAAAATGCTAGGATTATAGGCATGAACCACCGTGCTCAGCCTGGTTTAGTCTTTTTTTAGTTTTATATTTTTATTTTAAAGAAGTGGGGTACAATTTAGGGTTACGTATACAAATGGTCATTATGCAGGTACCCTTGTTGTTGAGGTGTCCCCCCCCACCCCCAGCAGTTTCCCACTACTGTCAATCCCTTTCTTTTTTTTTAATCAATAATTTTTATTATGGTTTTGTGGGGTAGAGTTAAGGGTTAGGTGTACAATTACGTTTCATTCAGGCATCCTGTTGATAAGAGGTGTTTCCCCATCCTCAGACAGATATTTGCTGTTAATCCCATCCCCCCCCATAGTTTCCCAGTACCGTCAGTCATTTTCTTACAGTATTACACTGGATGTTCAAGGTCCATTATATGAGTGAGAACATGTGATACTCGGATCTTTGTTTCTGTGAGAGGTCACTCAGTATTATAGACCCTACTTCCATCCAGGTTGCTGTGAAATTCATGATTTTCTTCTTTTTTATGGCTGCGTAGTATTCCATTGTGTATATGTACCAAATTTTTTTAATCCAGTCCTCTTTTGATGGGCAGCATGGTTGTTTCCAGGTTCTTGCTATTGTGAACAATGCTGCGATAAACATACGTGTGCAGGTATCTTTTTTATAGAGTGACTTGAGTTCTTCAGGGTATATTCCCAGTAGGGGAATTGTGGGGTCGTATGGGAGATTGACATTTAGAGCTTTTAGGAATCGCCACACTGCTTTCCACAGAGGTTGCACTAGTTTACGCTCCCACCAACAGTGTAGCAGTGTTCCCTTTTTGCCACACCCTCTCCAGCAGCTGTTGTTTTTTGAGTTGTTGATAATTGCCATTCTGACTGGAGTTGGGTGGTATCTCAGTGTGGTTTTGATTTGCATATCCCTAATGATTAGTGAGGTTGAACATTTCTTCATGTGTTTGTTGGCTGCTCGGATGTCCTCTTTTGTGAAGTGTCTGTTCATATCTTTTGCCCATTTTATAATGGGGTTGTTTGTTTTTTTTCTTTTCAGAAGGTTTTAGTTCCTTGTAGATCCAGGATGTTAAGACTTTGTCAAAGTTGGAGTTGTCAAATACTTTTTCAAAGTCTATAGGCTGTCTCCTGCTCTCTTGATGGTTTCTTTGGACTTGCAGAAGCTTGTCAGTTTAAAAAGGTCCCACTTGTCTATCTTTTCTCTTATGACCTGTGGGTTTTGGGTTTTGTTCAGGAATTGGATGCCAGTTCCGATTTCCATGAGGGTATTTCCTTCATTTTCTAAGGTTCTTATGGTTTGAGGTTTTACATTTAGGTCTCTGATCCATTTGGAGTTAACCTTTGTGCATGCGGATAGATAGGGGTCCTGTTTCATTTTCTGCATGTGGTCAGCCAGTTTTCCCAGCACCATTTACTGAATAGGTTCTCCTCTCCCCCGTGGTAGGTGGTGGAGGCCTTGTTGAAGATGAGTTGGTTGAGAAATTGAGGTTTTGCTTCTGGAATCTCAATTCTATTCCATTGATCTATATGCCTGTTCCTATACCAATATGAAGCTGTTTTGATGATTGTAGTTTTACAATAAAGTTTGAAGTCTGGTAATGTGATACCACCTGCTTTGTTTTTTTTTGTTGTTGTTTTTTTGCTGAAGATTGTTCTGGCTATTCTTGGACATTTGTGTTTCCATATGAATTCATGTGTTGTCTTTTCTAGGTCTGAGAAGAATGTTGCTGGTAATTTGATGGGTATTGCATTGAATTTGTAGATTGCCTTAGGTAAGATGGACATCTTCACAATATTGATTCTTCCAATTCATGAGCATGGGATATTTTTCCACTTGTTTGTGTCATCTTTGATTTCTTTGAGCAGTGTTTTGTAATTTTCATTGTAAAGGTCTTTCATGTCTCTGGTTAGGAAGATGCCAAGGTATTTCATTTTTTTTGTGGCTATTGTGAGGGGAATTGTGTTTTTTACTTGGGTTTCTGTTTGTTTATTATTGGTGTAGAGAAATGCGATTGTCTTTTGTACATTTATTTTGTATCCTGAGACTTTACCAAAGTTCTTTATCAGTGTAAGGAGGTTTTTGACAGATTCTCGGGTTTTCAAGGTACACAATCATATCATCCACAAAGAGAGATAACTTGACTTCTTCTTTTCCTATTTGGACACCCCTGATTGCCTCCTCTTCTCTGATTGCTAGAGCCAGGACTTCCAATACTATGTTGAACAGGAGGGGTGAGAGTGGGCATCCTTGTCTTGTTCCAGTTTTCAGGGGAAATGTTTACAATTTTTGTCCATTTAGGAGTATGCTGGCTGTGGGTTTCTCGTAGATAGCTTTTACTATTTTGAGGTATGTTCCCCGTATGCTTAGATGTTCAAGGGTTTTTATCAAAAAGGGTGCTGGATTTTATCAAAAGCGTTTTCTGCATCTAATGATATAATCATGTGGTTTTTGTTTTGACATCTGTTGATGTATTTAATTACATTTATGGTTTTATATATGTTGAACCAGCCTTGTATCCAAGGAATGAAGCCTACTTGGTCATGATGGATGATTTTTGAGATGTACTGCTAAATTTGGTTTGCTAGGATCTTGTTGAGAATTTTAGCATCTATGTTCATCAAATATATTGGCCTGTAGTTCTCGTTCTTTGTTGGATCTTTACCTGGCTTGGGTATCAATGTGATGTTGTCTTCGTAAAATGATTTGGGGAGAGTTCCATCTTTTTCAATCGCCTGGAATACCTTCAGTAGGATTGGTATCAATTCCTCCTTAAATGTCTTATTGAATTCTGCTGGAAAGCCATTTGGACCAGGGCTTTTTTTTGTAGGAAGTTTTCTTATTACGTAGTTGATTTCCTTGATAGCTATTGGTCTATTTAGGGTCTCAATTTCTTCTTGTTCCATCTAGGTAGGTTGTGTGATGTCAGAAAGTCCTACGTTTCCTTAAGGTTTTCAAGTTTGTTTCCATACAAGTGTATGTAGTAGTCACTAATGATCTTTTGTATTTCTTCAGGGTCAGATGTGACTTCATCTTTTGTGTTTCTGATTGTGCTTATTTGATTTTTTTCTCATTTTTTCTTGGTCATTCTAGCTAGGGGACCATCGATCTTGTTTATCCTTTCGAAGAACCAGCTTTTTGTTTCATTGATTTTTTTGTATTATCTTTTTGTCTTCTATGTCCTGGATTTGGGCTTTTATTTTGGTGATCTGGATTCTTCTGCTGAAGTTAGGGTTTTTGTGGTCTTGCTTTTCCAGCTTCTTTAGGTGACTTTTTAGGCTGTGAATTCCTGTTCCTTCCATTTTCTTCGTGTGTGTTTGTAGGGATATAAATTCCCCTCTTACTACAGCTTTCAGGACATCCCAGAGATTTTGGTAAGATGTTTCTTCATTTTCATTTGTTTCCAGGTATCTTTTGATCTCTGCTTTGATTTCATCATTGACCCAGGAGTTGTTTAGCATCATGCTGCTTAGTGTCCATGTCTTTGTGGGTTTTGGGGGGACTTTGTTGGTTTCAATGTTTATTTCTATTCCACTGTGGTTCGAGAGGTGCATGGTAGAATTTCAGTCCTTTTAAATTTGTTTATTCTTGATTTGTGGCCAATTACATGGTCGATCTTAGAATACGTTCCATGCAGTGATGAGTAGAATGTATATTCTGTAGTCTTTGGATGGAGTGTTCTGTAGGTATCAATTAAGTCCATTTGGTCCAAAGTCACATTGAGGTTCTGGATCTCCTTGCTGACTTTTTATCTTGATGATCTGTCTAGGGTTGTGAGTGGGGTATTAAAGTCCCCAGTTATGATGGTGTTAGAGTCAATATCTTTCTTTAGTTTTCCTAGAAGTGGCTTTATGAAAGTTGGCGCACCTATGTTGGGTGCATATATGTTTCGGATAGATATTTCTTGTTGATGGATTGAGCCTTTTATCATTATGTAGTGGCCTTCTGTATCTTTTTTTGATTTTTAGTAGCTTGAAGGGTATTTTGTCTGAAATTAAGATCGCTACTCCTCCTTTCTTTTGTATTCTGTTCGCCTGAAAGTTTGTTTCCCATCCTCTTACTTTGAGTCTGTGGGTGTCCTTTCTAGTGAGGTGAGTCTCTTGAAGGCAATAGATTGTTGCCTGATATTTTATCCATTTTGCCATTCTATGTCTTTTCAGTGGTGCATCTAGTCCATTCATATTTAGGCTAATAATTGAAATGCAAGAGTTGATCCCTGTCATAAGGTTCTTACAGAGTTGTTCTTGTTTACTTGTTGTCTTTCTTTGGGTTCTGGTGTTGGTTCATGTGTGTTTTTAATCTTTTGCCTGCACTCTTTTGAAGAATGTTGTTCTTCTTTTTTCTTTTTCTTCTGTGTTCAGTACTTTTTTAAGTGTTTCTTGTAGAAGTGGTCTGATGGCAGCGTAGGTTTTTAGGGATTGGATATCTGGAAAAGATTTCAATTCTCCCTCACTAATGAAGCTTAGTTTGGCTGGGTAGGTTATTCTTGGTTGCAATTGTTTCTCTTTTAGAGCTTTGAAGATAGGGCTCCAGGCTCTCCTAGCCTGAAGTGTTTCTGTGGATAAATCTGCTGCTATTCTAATTGGTCTTCCCTGGTAGGTAGTCTGGCCTTTTTCTCCTGCTGCCTTTAGGATTTTTTCTTTTATAGCGACTTTGTTTAGGTGAATTATTATGTGTCTGGGAGTTGGTCTTCTCATTTTTTGTCTTGCAGGGGTTCTCTGAATCTCTTGTGTTTGAATTTTTTCATCCTTGATGAGATGAAGGAAGTTTTCTTGAATGATTTCATGAAATGTTTGTTCCGGTGTGGCTTCTGTTTCTCTCTCTGCTTACTCTTAGGTTTGGTCTCTTGAAGTGATCATTCATCTCTTTTAGTTTTGTTCTGTCTTTTTGAGCTTCTTTTCTATGCTTTTGATAGTTTGGGTTAGTACTGTGTTTTGGTCTTCGAGCTCTGAGATTCTTTCTTTTGCTTGGCTAATTCTGCTTTCCATGCTTATTAGTCTGCTATTCATTTCCATCGCAGTATTCTTTACTGCTGTCATTTCTGACATCAGCTCCTTCCTATTTTCCTCTTGTCTCTTCTCAATTTTTTTAATTCTCTCCATTAATGTCTTGATGTCTGGGTTTGTTGTATGTGACCAGTCATTCTGGGGCTATTCATTGTTTGTGTTCCAGAATCTGTTTTCTCAGTGTCTGATCTCCCAGGGGTCTGTGTGAGGCCTATATTCTTCTTTTGGTTTTTCTTCATTTGTGTGGTTTTTCCCCCTCCCTACTTTTTCCTTCCCTCCATGTCACCATCTTCTTTAATTCTGTTATTCAGGGGTAAAGGGATTGGTTTTACTTCTGTTTGTTCAATCCCCTATTCTTTATGTATGCCCTCTTACTTTGTTCAATTCCAGAGTTGCACTGTAGGTTAGGGGTGGTCCTTTTTGCAGTTTTGAGATTTACTTAAGGGGGAGCTGTGATTCAAAATCTATCTGCAGGTCCTGGTATTCGCTGACAGGTGTGTGGATAATCTGGAACCCACTTCCCACTGCCTTGGAATCTGTCCATGCAGTGGGGCTGTAGATTTACTCCCTGAAATAAAATCTGGTTAGCAGAGGGAAGAGACTGGAGCAGACAGTGGGTTGAAGAGGGGGGTGGAGAGATAGAGGAGTAAGGGGGGAAACAAACATGTGCCAACAAATGGAGAGAGAGACCTATACTGTAACAGATAAAAGCAACAGACCACAGCTACCGACGAACCAACTCCCATATAAAAAATAAATACAACATATAGTGATGCTAACATACAAGCTAACCAACCACCTTACTGGTGTGCTGTTCCTCTATACAAAGATATGGTTTACAGAGAGAAGAAAAGAGAAGAAAAGAAAGAGTAAAAAAAAGGAACAATACAGTAGGAATAGAATTAAGTCATCAAACTAACAGAATCAATGAAACACACTCTGAGACTTTTTGTTTAAGTCCACTGTCCTTTCAGTTCTGATTTCTAGCTTTCTTTTCAAGCAGGTAAATTAGTTTGCAGTTTGGATCAGTTGTCCCTGGTCTGCTAGGAAGGACAGTTCAGATCACTCTCCGTTCACCACTCTGGCCTGACTTTTTCAAGCTTGTTTCTCCCGTTTCAGTGTTGGTACCTTGAATCGCCAGCAGGTATGCTATCTCATCTGCTCGCCCCAGAGGGGGTGGGGCTGGACAGGAACCAGCAGAGATTGGAGATGGAAGCCTGCCTCAGGGCACAGGCAGGAGACTCACGGCGGGCAGGACGTCTCGCAGGAGAGGTAGCAGTGATCCCAGCAGATCTTCCCTGAGGTGCTTCAAGGACTGAAGCTGTGGATTGCCGCTGGCCCGGATGGTGCGATGTGCTATTGGCAGCGGCAGCGGCAGCTGCGGCTGCGGTGGCTGTCCAGTCCACTGCGATGCCCCAGCGGTGGCAACAGCCGAGCTTCGTATGAAGAGCAGGCTGCGATTTTGGGGTCCGCAGCCCCTGGGGCGAGAGCCAGAGACCCACTGCAGTTCTCCTTTGCAGAGGGTTTCACAGACCAGGTTGCCCCATCACCATCTTCAATCCCTTTCTTATAGTATTATGATAATCATTCAAGATCTGCTTATTAAAAACTCACCTTTGTTTCTGGACCTGCTTTATTATATGCCTATATAGAGTACAGTCTCTCATACACAATTTGATTATGCCTTTGTTTCTCAGCTTAAACTGGACTTTGATGAACACAGTTTTCACTTTTGAATGAAAGAAATGATTCTGGTTGATATTAAACAAAAATAACAACAAAGAGGAAAATAAGGAAATATGTTTGTCGTGTCATAACATATCAATGAAACTGAAAATTTAATAATCTTTTCAAAAAATAGAAAGTTTCTGCTGTTTCTCATTTTCTTCAAAGCCATATCTTTAAATGAAACTTCTGCCTTATAAACAATTTGGAGAATTATGCAAGACCCAATAACATACAAACCATTAGGAAGAAAATGGATAAAAGACTGAAACAGGTAAGTACTGTGTGGTGATCTAGATGGAGCACAGTTTTGTGCATAGAACCCTAATACTTTCTACCACAACATTTATAAAATAAAGCTCGGTTCCTGTGAGCCTGCTAATTAACCTGGCTTTTATAGACGTTTCATTAACCTTACAGATTTCCTGTAGATAGACTGCATGTACCCTCACCTTTAACCTTTCTATAATGTTCCCTAATTATAGATTTCATTGATTCTTAACAGCAAACGAACTGCAGTAGCTTATAAAGTTATGTTCTGAGGGTTTTTTTAACTAACATGTAAAGCAATGTTGTCTTTTATTTCACCTCTAGAGATAATTATGTATTCTAGGTTAACAAAAATTTGAAATCATGCCATCATTAATTTAAACTTTACAATGAGCTCATTATTTCCATTTACTGCTAGCCTGCATTATGGCAATATGTAGCTAAAGAATTCTCAAAATATTTCTTAAGAAGCGAAAGAGTACCCAAAGTTAAAGGTGAAATTATTTATCTGAATTTTCAATGAATGCTTTATTTTTAACCTCAATGGGGAACAAATGAAGTTAGTATATAAAGACTTTCTGGTTAATGAAAGGGCAAAAGTTGAAATTAATTATTGCACTTTTTCTCATATTATGATGGGTATGTGATTTTTAGAAAAAGTTGAAATGTTTAATTTTTAAAATCTGTTAGTAACTATTTTATTCAAGGGTATTAGCTCCTCAGTTCAGCTTGTTGGTTGAAATGAAAGCAGATTTTCTTGCTTTAGTTTGAACATTTCGGTTGCAGAGTTATTGGTATATATAACATCATTCAGGCAGTAGTTAGACATATACAAGGCAGACAGTTTTCAGTACAAACCTGTGCACCACCTTATAGTCTAACATCTACACCATTGAAAATTAGTTGTTTTCATTTAAAAATTGTTAAACACAAATAGAAGCATTATAGTAACAATAGCATATTATTGTTATGCAGCACTTTTGATTTGAAGAAATTTTTTCTAGAAGTGCATATAAATTAATAGCATATGGAAACTATAAAAGTTGTCTATAGGTGAATTGATAAAGATATCTGTGAACAAAACAAAGTTCAATAGAGATGCATTTTTTTCTGCATGCAATGTCTTTATGGTAAAGGGTTACCAAAAAGATATAGTGTTAAAGTGTCACTGATCATGAGGAACATATAGAAGATGAAAGATGGGGTTGGGGCAGAAGTGAAAATAAAAACAAAAACAGGCTGCTAAGTGAAAAAGTTTTTATAAGAGAATTTCTCAAACAAGTAGTCATTTCAAAACATAACTTTCCCAGGTAGCATTTTCTGAATGTATCAAAGAAGAAAATGGATCATGTGTTTATTTAAATCATTATGTAGGTGATGCTAATGAAATAAACAATAAAGACTACTTATTGAAATACTGAGAGTGGTTGATAGAAGATGCATTGTTTATATTTATGGTAAAAACAATAAACTTCATTTTTAGGGGATGTGATGACTTCCTGAAAATATTCCCCCACAGATTTTTTTTTTCAGATTTTTTTGGCAAAAGCACAAATTCAAACAGTTATTTCTATCAACAGAACATTTACAATTTGATTTTTAGAGAATTTCAAGTTCTAATGTCCTTACATGTTTGTAAGATGAATGCCTACTAGGACAAAATATTAAATGGAAAAATTAATTGGATTCTTCAACTGGAAACTTAGACCACTCATTCTTCCTTCTTAATGAATGATTTTTATGTCTTTTAATTCATGTCCTACTATTTGGAGGAGGTATCCAAGAAACCTGGAATTTATTTCTTTAAAAAATGTGTATTTATTCTTACATGTTCAAACTTCAGTCACCTTTAATGAACTCTCCATTTGATGCAATGAACCTGTTGAGATGCTTTTCCCACTGATCAAAAGTTTGTGAAGTTGTCAATTTTGATACCTTTTAGTGTTTCTGCCATTTTTTATTTCACCTCTTCCACAGAGGTAAAATATTTCCCTTTGAAGACTTTATTCATCCAGAGAAACAAAAGAAGTTACTCCGGGTGAGAGAAGGTGAATAGGGAGAGTGGGCCACAAGGGTCATACCGTTTTTGGCCAAAAACTGCGGAACATTCACCACTATGTAGGCAAGTGCATTGTCATGGTGGAAGAACCACTCAGCTCTTTGCCACAACTTGGGACATTTCTTCTGCAAATCATGATACAATCTCAAAACTTCCAGATAAAAACTGGTTGAGTGGTTGATCTGAAGGAACAAATTCCAAGTGTATTGCAAGTACACAAGATAACTCCATTTTTTTATTGGAGAGGAGTACCCCTCATATTCTGGAGACCTTCTTTTGAAACCCTTTGAGGCTGGTATAACTGTGATGTATAACTAACCAGCCCACAAGGGTCTGGTCAAATTAAATTGGAAGTAATTTCCTAATTGGAATATTCTGGAATAAAGAAACATCTAATAACAGGTTTTGTAAGAGTGTATAAGTGTAAAAGAAAATACTTTTCATTCAGTTTTACAAAAAATGAAATGTAAATTAAGGTCTCCAGTTGTGAAGTTTGGTAGTCTGTAGACTGTATAGTCAATGTGCCAAGGGACACAGTTAGTTATTTATTAAGAAAGTTTATCCAAAATCTTTGGGATAGGTCCAAGCTCTAGATTAAGTTCTAAAAATCATATCTACAATATTTGATGCTTGTGCTCAGAGTTTCTTTCTCTCCCTTGGATCTAACCCACATGTCAAAAGATATGAGCTGTGGGCAGATCTTCCTAAAATTGATGGTGGGAAATATGCCATGCATAAGCATACTTCACTGGCTTTAATTTTCCATGAGTCTCACAGGCAGAAATTGCAACCCTGCAGAGTGTTCTATCACCACACACTCTAATATAAAGCAAGACCAAGGAACATACCTGGTTAAGATGTTTCCATGTTACAAGACATGTCTAAGTGTTCATCAAGAGGGCTATCATTCTCACTGTGGTGTTCAGTAAATCAGTTATCAAGCAATAATCAAGGAATGAGCAGTTTATTTATTTTTCTTTTTTTTTTTGAGTTGGAGTCTCACTCTGTCACCCAGACTGGAGTGCAGTGGCTGCTTCCAGCCACCACAGCCTCGACCTGCTTGGCTCCGGCGATTCTTCTGCCTCAGCCTTCCGAGTAGCTGGAACTACAGGTGCGCGCTACCACGCCCAGCTAATTTTTGATTTATTGTAGAGATGAGGTCTCACCAATTTGCCCAGGCGGGTCTCGAATCCACGGGCTCAGGCAATCCACTCACCTCAGCCTCCCAAAGCACGGGATTACAGGCTGAGCAGTTTCTTTTCTTTTAACTTAAAAAAATTTTTTTTCTTTTTTTTAATATATTTAATCAATATTTTTTATTATGGTTTTGTGAGGTATAGTTAAAGGTTAGGTGTACAATTACATTTCATTCAGGCACCCTGTTGATAAGAGGTGTTTCCCCATCCCCAGACAGATATTTGCTACTGTTAATCCCATCCCCCTCCTCCCCATAGTTTCCCAGTACCATCAGTCATTTTCTTATAGTATTGTGTTGGATGTTCAAGGTCCATTATATGAGTGAGACCACATGATTTCGGATCTGTGAGAGGTCACTCAGTATTATAGACTCTAGTTCCATCCAGGTTGCTGCGAAATTCATGATTTTGTTCTTTTTTATAACTGCGTAGTATTCCATCATGTATATGTACCACATTTTTTTAATCCAGTCCTCTTTTGATGGGCAACATGGTTGTTTCCAGGTTCTTCCTATTGTGAACAACACTGCAATAAACATACGTGTGCAGGTATCTTTTTTATAGAGCGATTTGAGTTCTTCAGGGTATATTCCCAGTAGGGGGATTGCAGGGTCATATGGAAGGTCGATTTTTAGAGGTTTTAGGAATCCCCACACTGCTTTCCACAGAGGTTGCAATAGATTACACTCCCACCAACAGTGTAGAAGAGTTCCCTTTTCACCACACCCTCTCCAGGAGCTGTTTTTTTTGAGTTGTTGATAATTGCCATTCTGACTGGAGTTAGGTGGTATCTCAGTGTGGTTTTAATTTGCATCTCCCTGATGATTAGTGAGGTTGAGCATTTCTTCATGTGTTTGTTGGCTGCTCAGATGTCTTCTTTTGTGAAGTATCTGTTCATATCTTTTGCCCATTTTATAATGGGGTTGTTTGTTTTTTTCTTTTCAGCATGTTTGAGTTCTTTGTAAATCCTGGATGTTAAGCCTTTGTCAGACCTGGAGTTGGCAAATACTTTTTCCCAGTCTGTAGGCTGTCTCCCTACTCTCTTGATGGTTTCTTTGGCCTTGCAGAAGCTTGTCAGTTTAATAAGATCCCACTTGTCTATCTTCTCTCTTATGACCTGTGGGTTTTGGGTTTTGTTCAGGAATTGGATGCCATTTCCGATTTCCATGAGGGTATTTCCTTCATTTTCTAAGGTTCTTATGGTTTGAGGTTTTACATTTAGGTCTCTGATCCATTTGGAGTTAACCTTTGTGCATGCGATAGATAGGGGTCCTGTTTCAATCTTCTGCACGTGGTCAGCAAGTTTTCCCAGGACCATTTACTGAATAGGTTCTCCTCTCCCCAGTGGTAGGTGGTGGGGGCTTTGTTGAAGATGAGTTGGTTGGAAATTGAGGTTTTGCTTCTGGAATCTCAATTCTATTCCATTGATCTATATGCCTGTTCCTGTACCAATACTAAGCTGTTTTGATGACTGTAGCTCTATAGTAAAGTTTGAAGTCTGGTAATGTGATACCACCTGCTTTGTTTTTTTTTTTACTGAGGAGTGTTCTGGCTATTCTTGGACGTTTGTGTTTCCATATGAATTCCTGTGTTGTTTTTTCTAGGTCTGAGAAGAATGTTGCTGGTAATTTGATGGGTATTGCATTGAATTTGTAGATTGTCTTAGGTAAGATGGACACCTTCACAATGTTGATTCTTCCAATTCATGAGCATGGGATATTTTTCCACTTGTTTGTGTCATCTTTGATTTCTTTAAGCAGTGCTTTGTAATTTTCATTGTAAAGGTCTTTTACGTCTCTGGTTAGGAAGATGCCAAGATATTTCATTTTTTGTGTGTGGCTATTGTGAATGGAATTGTGTGTTTTATTTGGGTTTCTGTTTGTTTATTATTGGTGTAGAGAAATGCGATTGTCTTTTGTACATTTATTTTGTATCCTGAGACTTTGCCAAAGGCCTTTATCAATGTAAGGAGGCTTTTGACAGATTCTCCTGGGTTTTCAAGGTACACAATCATATCATCTGCAAAGAGAGATAACTTGATTTCCTCTTTTCCTATTTGGATACCCCCTGATTGCCTCCTCTTCTCTGATTGCTAGAGCCAGGACTACCAATACTATGTTGAACAGGAGGGGTGAGAGTGGGCATCCTTGTCTGGTTCCAGTTTTCAGGGGAATTGGCTCCAATTTTTGTCCATTTAGGAGTATGCTGGCTGCGGGTTTCTTGTAGATGGCTTTTACTATTTTGAGGTATGTTCCCTGAATGCCTAGATGTTCAAGGGTTTTTATCAAGAAGGGGTGCTGGATTTTATCAAAAGCTTTTTCTGCATCTAATGATATGATCATGTGGTTTTTGTTTTGACATCTGTTGATGTATTTAATTACATTTATGGTTTTACGAATGTTGAACCAGCCTTGCATCCCAGGAATGAAGCCTACTTGGTCATGGTGGAAGATTTTTGATATGTATTGCTGAATTTGGTTTGCTAGGATCTTGTTGAGAATTTTAGCATCTATGTTCATCAAATATATTGGCCTGTAGTTCTCTTTCTTTGTTGGATCTTTACCTGGCTTGGGTATCAGTGTGATGTTGTCTTCGTAAAATGATTTGGGGAGAATTCCATCTTTTTCCATCACCTGGAATACCTTCAGTAGGATTGGTATCAGCTCCTTCTTAAATGTCTTGTGGAATTCTGCTGGAAAGCCATCTGGACCAGGGCTTTTTTTTGTAGGAAGTTTCCTTATTACATAGTTGATTTTCTTGATTGTTATTGGTCTATTTAGGGTCTCAATTTTTCTTGTTCCAACCTAGGTAGGTTGTGTGGTGTCAGAAAGCCCTCCATTTCCTGAAGGTTTTCAAATTTGTTTCCATACAAGTGTACATAGTAGTCACTAATGATCTTTTGTATTTCTTCAGGGTCAGATGTGACTTCATCTTTTGTGTTTCTGATTGTGCTTATTTAGTTTTTTTCTCATTTTTTCTTGGTCAGTCTAGCTACGGGGCCATCGATCTTGTTTATCCTTTCGAAGAACCAGCTTTTTGTTTCATTGATTTTTTTGTATTATCTTTTTGTCTTCTATGTCCTGGATTTGGGCTTTTATTTTGGTGATCTGAATTCTTCTGCTGAAGTTAGAGTTTTTGTGGTCTTGCTTCTCCAATTTCTTTAGGTGGCTTGTTAGGTTGTAAATTCCTATTCCTTCCATTTTCTTCATCTGTGTTTGTAGGGATATAAATTCCCCTCTTACTACAGCTTTTAGGGCATTCCAAAGATTTTGGTAAGATGCTTCTTCATTTTCATTTGTTTCCAGGTATCTTTTGATCTCTCTTTTGATTTCATTATTGACCCAGGAGTTGTTTAGCATCATGCTGTTTAGTGTCCTTGTCTTTGTGGGTTTTGGGGGAACTTTTTTGGTGTCAATGTTTATTTCTATTCCACTGTGCTCCGAGAACGTGCATGGTAGAATTTTAGTCCTTTTAAATTTGCTTATGCTTGATTTATGGCCGAGTATGTGGTTGATCTTAGAATATGTTCCATGTGGTGATGAGTAGAATGTGTAATCTGTGGTCTTTGGATGGAGTGTTCTGTAGGTATCACTTAAGTTCATTTGGTCCAAAGTCACATTGAGGTTCTGGATCTCCTTGCTGATTTTTTGTCCTGATAATCTGTCTAGGGTTGTGAGTGGGGTATTAAAGTCCCCAGTTATGATGGTGTTAGAGTCAATATCTTTCTTTAGTTTTCCTAGAAGTTGCTTTATGAAAGTTTGTGCACTTATGTTGGGTGCATATATGTTTCGGATAGATATTTCTTGTTGATGGATTGAGCCTTTTATCATTATGTAGTGGCCTTCTGTATCTTTTTTGATTTTTAATAGCTTGAAGGGTATTTTGTCTGAAATTAAGATCGCTACTCCTCCTTTCTTTTGTATTCCGTTCGCCTGAAAGTTTGTTTCCCATCCTCTTACTTTGAGTCTGTGGGTGTCCTTTCTAGTGAGGTGAGTCTCTTGAAGGCAATAGATTGTTGCCTGATGATATTTTATCCATTTTGCCATTCTGTGTCTTTTCAATGGTGCATTTAGTCCATTCACATATAGGCTAATAATTGAAATGCAAGAGTTGATCCCTGTCATAAGGTTCTTACAGAGTTGTTCCTGTTTGTTTGTTGTCTTTCTTTGGGTTTGGCAGGTGGTTCATGTGTGTTTTTAATCTTTTGCCTGCACTCTTGTGAAGAATGTTGTTGTTCTTTTTTCTTTTTCTTCTGTGTTCAGTACTTTCTTAAGTGTTTCTTGTAGAGGTGGTCTGGTGGCAGCATAGGTTCTTAGGGATTGGATATCTGGAAAATATTTCAATTCTCCCTCACTAATGAAGCTTAGTTTGGCTGGGTAGGTTATTCTTGGTTGCAATTGTTTCTCTTTTAGAGCTTTGAAGATAGGGCTCCAGGCTCTCCTAGCCTGAAGTGTTTCTGTGGATAAATCTGCTGCTATTCTAATTGGTCTTCCCTGGTAGGTAGTCTGGCCCTTTTCTCTTGCTGCCTTTAGGATTTTTTCTTTTATAGCTACTTGTTTAGGCTAATTATTATGTGTCTGGGAGTTGGTCTTCTCATTTTTTGTCTTGCAGGGGTTCTCTGAATCTCTTGTGTTCGAATTTTTTCATCCTTGATGAGATGAGGGAAGTTTTCTTGAATGATTTCATGAAATGTTTGTTCTTTGTTTCTGTGATACATCACTCAGTATTATAGACTCTAATTCCATCCAGGTTGCTGTGAAGTTCATGATTCTGTTCTTCTTTATGGCTGCATAATATTCTATTGTGTATATGTAGCACATTTTTAAAATCCAGTCCTCTTTTGATGGGCAGTATGGTTGGTTCCATGTTCTTGCTATTGTGAACAATGCTGTGATAAACATGTCTGCAGGTATCTTTTTTTATGGAGTGATTTGAGTTCTTCCAGGTATATTCCCAGTAGGGAGATTATGGGATCATATGAAAGGTTGATTTTTAGAACTTTTAGAAATCACCACACTGTTTTCCACAGAGGCTGTACTAGTTTGCACTCCCACCAATAGTGTAGAAGTGTTCCCTTTTCACCACATCCCCTCCAGCATAACTCTATCAATAAAGTTTGGGTTCAATCCCATGTTAGATCATTAAAGCATGTGACTACAGGTAAAACTTCTCAAAGGCACAAAACCAAGTTTTCAGTGGTATTTTCTATACACTTAGCAACCTGAGCAGAGGAAGATGCATTCAATAAAAACCAGTAGATATGGAACTGTGGAAGAAGCATACATGGCACCTGTACTTTGAATCAATTCAGACTCCGGTTAAGTTGCATTTTTATCTATAAACTCATCCAGTTCAATGTTATCTAGGTATGACTGCCTTAAGTCATAATAGAAAAATGGTGCCATACATTAGCAAGATGTTACTGACTAGCATCTTTATTATCTCACTAAGAGAGTCTTTTTTGTTGTTGCTCAAGATAAAAATGATGACACGATCCAAAGCAGTAGTTGGAAAGTTAATGTAAGATGCTTCTGTGACAACTCATGGAATACTCTGGAATCAAATGTGAACAAATGAAGATTCAAGATTGCTGTTCAGACTGTTAGTTATCTTCAGAGATACTAAATGAAATATCTGGAAGTAATTGTAATCTTGAAACTGTGCTTTGATGTGGTTTTTGCCATAAACAATTCTATTTATTATTGGGTTATAGAATCCATTTCCCATGAATTCCAGAAGTATTACCTAAAGCAGTCACATGTCACTTAACAATAGGAATACTTTCTGAGAAATGCATCATTGAGAAATTTTGTCATTATGTGAACATCATAGAGTGTATTACACAAAGTTAGATGATATAACATACTACACATCTAGGCTATATGGCATAACCTATTTTTTCTAGACTACACACCTGTACAACATGCTATTGTACTGAATACTGTAAGCAACTGTAACACAGTAGTAAATATTTGTGTATCTACACATTTCTAAACATAGGAAAGGTACAGTAAAATACTGTATTATAATCTTATGGGGCCACTGTTATATATGTGGCCCATCATTGACCAACATCATATTGTGTCACATGATTGTAATGAAGTAGTTAATTAAAGATAGTTTTGAAGTACCATTTGATATTTCAGCAAAGGAAGACAATGTTTATAAATTCTGATCTGAAATGTGAACTTACTTCCTATTCACACAGCTATTCTCTAGAAATGCTGCTGCTTTCCAAGGACCTGGAATTGATGGAAAATCTTGGAATATTCTATTGCCTACTTCATAAAGGTCACCTGATATCAAATGAGGCAAAATGTTAGATTACAAAGACCTATACTTTCTGGTCAATTTCTAAATGGAGTAGGCATTGGTATGTCTTGAACATGCCTGCAGTCATAGAAGAATAACCTTTGGTCATGATTTTGTGCCTACTTATTATAGATAAGATGTAGGTAAAAAGCAAGGGCAAATGAAGAAGTGATCTAGGATGCCTGAAATATTGGGGAAGAATAGTCAGAGAACAAGAAATTTATCTGAACATTCTTAGGTGTGAAGAAGTTCTGAGAGAATCATTTGGAGACGTAGCTTAGGGAATAGAGTGAATAACAGGGGCCAGTCTCCAGAGACAGTGCTTCTAAGACAGTCAAGAAATTACATTGAGGGTGGTCAGGCTATCATATGATAAACAAAACTTGTCATTAAAAGGAAAACTTAGCAAGAAGCTGTTGACCTGTGGATGACAGACTCAAAAAGGAGTGGAGTTAGGAGTAGATGCTACAGTCTTCAAAGAATTAATTTTTGCACCAGGAAGAATGAATAAGTCTGGAATATAATAAAATAATTAATAGGTAGTTACACTATAGTGTGGTCTGAGAACTCACTGAAAGCATAGGTTTTGATGACAAACTCCACATTGCTCACAGACAATATATTTTTAATATCTTAAAATTGCATTTGATACATTTGTTTTATAGAGACAGAAAATAGAATGGTGGTTGTCCTGGGGGAGGAGGGAATAAGGCATCATTTAACGGATATAGAGATTCAGTTTTATAGGACAAAAAGAATTATGGAGATGGAAGTGATGATTGCACAACATTATCTATGTATTCAATAACATTGAATTGCACACTTAAAAGTGGTTAAGTTGGCGAGTTTTATGTTATATGTATTTGCCACAATAAAAAAATTGAAAACATGGCATTCAGAGACACAGGCAATTTCATTTGATAGTTATATGTGTCTGCTCCACTGTGGACTGATATTTCTGTTATCTCCTACTGGAGGTCATTGGTATTCTTCGCAGTATGGAAAAATTCATTTCACATGGCCAAGTGACATGGATGTAGTTGTATGAGCCAGGTAATAATGAAGTTATAATCATAATGATAATTTACACTTAACACACTTTACATACCTTAACTTTTGAATGCACTTCATAGATCTTATTACTTGATACCATTTTTCCCTTACCAAACATTTGTCTCCTCTGTCTCTGCTGACTTCAGAAAATATCTCTTCCATAAAAGCATTCAATTATCTTTCCTTTGCCAAAACATTTTTTTAAGTGTCAGAGTCTCCAAGAAGATATTCCAGACAAACCTTATCAGTTTCTAGTCATGGATTCACCAACATCCTTAGAGATTCTCCCTTCTCCTTCTCAATTTAACATAGCTTTCAAATACACTTTCTAGTAGAATTGAGTTTTTATATGGTTTTATATTTCTTCCTGTTGAATGATGAGCATTATCTATATTGATATTGATTTCCAACTGCCCATGAACTATTCGAAAAAAAAAAAGGTGAAGAAAATGGTTCAAGAGGGCTAGTATGTATCAAGAGCCAGGTACTGCTCTAAGTGTCTTACAAAAATAAATTAGTGTAATGCTCACCAGTTCATGCGAGAGGCACAAGTTGACAGAAATCTAAAATGAACACACACAGAGAGGAGGGTAATTTCTCAAGATCACACAGATATGAAGGAGATAAGCTAAATTTTGAATTCAGGCTACTTACCCTAGAGCTCATACTTTCACCCATCATTTGCACTGTTTCTCTAAATTATACACTACTAGACTGTGAAATAAATCTCAACTATGTCACTGATTATCTGGAGACATCTCAACTTACTCTCTATATATCTCAGTTTCCTTCTTTGTAAAAGGATAAAGGCAGTAAATACCTCACAAATTCATTGTAAAGATTTCATGAAATGACACATGTGAAGGCTTTAGAAGGACCTGGAAATCAATAAACTTTTATTTTCTCAACAATTTATCAATAGCTTATCAATGTTGTGCATAGTTTATGTTAAGTGAGTTTTCACTCAATGAATAACTACAGTGTTAATGCTTAATAGTATGTTTAGCCGGGCTCGGTGGCTCAGCCTGTAATCCCGCGTCTTTGGGAGGCTGAGGTGAGTGGATTGCCTGAGCCCGCGGGTCCGAGACCCGCCTGGGCAGCGAGGCCTCATCTCTACAATAAATCAAAAAATCAGCCGGGTATGGTAGCACATGCCTGTAATTCCGGCTACTTGGAAGTCTGAGGCGAAAGGATCGCCGGAACCCAGCAGGCCGAGGCTGCGGTGGCCGGGAGCCGCCACTGCACTCCAGTCTGGGCGACAGAGTGAGACTCCAACTCAAAAAAAAAAAAATAGTATGTTTAATTTTATTAATGCAATATTGATAGATGTAGTTATTTAATTATTGAATAATATTCATTTTACTTCTCAGTGTTTTTCTTTTCCAGATTTTTAGTCAAATACGTCTTAAGCCTACTTAATAGCATATACATTTCTAAAATTTGGTAAAAGGATTCTTATAGGCATCTTGCATTTGCTTTCCTTAGTAAACACCAAATTCCATCATGCAGGAGAAAAAGGGCTTTGTTGGTGGTGATACAATGGTTTAATACTAATTTGTATTCCCCATATGGTGGCTCTGATTTAACTGGTGTTTAGAATAAAACTTGCTACTTATTATATGCTTTTATAATTTCAAAATGTGTGTTTTAACACCTTCTACACATAAACTGTGCTTTTCTTTATTTCCTTACATCTTTTACGATTTCATAATCATGGCATTTGAAATATCATAAAATGTCATCTGGGAGCTTGCTGGGAATGTTATCTACATAGTAATGTCTCAAGTTTGGAGCATCTTTAAAGCATAATAGAAAGTGAAATTTATAACTGAGTATTGAGCATCCCTCTTTACATTACATATTTGTGGCTGATATGACATGCCCCCCAATATAACAATATAACAATACGGCTGTGTGTCCGAAGAAAAACAAATTTTTAAAATTCTCTTAATTTTAGCACAGAATTAACTTTTTCTGCCTGAATCTAAAATCTGTGAATGCTAGACTTGCAAACTCTTAGTGTAGCCTTACAAATACCAAAAATGCATGAGATTTTTGGAGCATACATGGTTGAATAATCTTAACCCAAAAGAACATTGTTTGTGACCCACCTTTAAAAAGTGCCCCCACCTAGCCAGAACCTGCACAGAATCCCTGTTGAGTGTAGGGCCTCTCCATTTCTTCCTATGGAAGTAGCTCTGGATGGACAGTTAGAAAGGTGGATGAATATTTATCACCTGTGATCTGCAAAGGGAGAGGGATTATAAGAACGTACTAAATTTCATTCATGGGAAAGCCAAATGAAAACAATGAATTTTTTCTTATAATTTTCCCTATAGGCTTTACTCTCTAGATGGCTTAAATGCATTAGGATTCTATGACTAGTCACAAATCTTTGTTCGTGACATAACAGCAAACTGAATATTCTCACTCTGTGAATTCAAGCACAAGGATACCTGGATTCCTTTGGATGTGTATTATAGAGGAAATGTTCATGAGCAATCCCTATTTATTTTTTCTTCTGTAACATTCACTGGTCTGTATTAAAATTTAGAAACTAAAATTACTCAGATAAAGGCCACTTGTTAAATTTCAAGTATCTCAGAATCACAAAGCCTGAATGCTAAATATGGCTATATTTCTGCATAAGAAACCAGGAGCTTCGCCAAGTCAAAAAAAGAAAAAACCATATATCCATTTCCAAATTAATATAGTCAAAAATTTGTACAGTTTTTATCTGCCAATACATAATGTAATTTTGGCAATATGCAGAATAAAAGTAAAGAAATTCAGAGACGTTAGTAGAAAGTTTTTCTGGGACTAAAATGTATAGAACAGATCTCTGATAGTAAGGATAAGACCCTCAAAGATAACCTAACATATGTAATTGTGAGTTTAGTTTTGGGATAGATAGTGACATAAATGAGCTCCAGTCAGATAAATATTCTCTATTATAAAAAGTCTTCTACTTTGGAACCTATGTTGGTGATTTTGAGAGAGTCATGGAGAGGATTTGAGATGCTAGAACCCTGAAGTTGGGCAATTATTCTGTTTAATAAAGAAGCAAATGGTGAATTTCAAAAATGCTATTTCATTGAGCCATATATTGATCCTGAGCACAATTTCAGGAAGGTTCATTAAATGAGTACTTTGAGAGCACTTAGGTAAAAAGCTGACAGTAGGCATTCACTTAGAGAAACTGTGCCAACCTTGCATCTTTGACATTGTTACTTGACTGACAGATAGGCAATATAGATATTTCCAGGGTAAAGTTATTGCAGTGCTACAGTTGTCCTTGCCTCTGCCCCAGGTCCTCCCACAGACAATTTCTGAGCAACGCCTTTGATCCAGAAATGTGTTAGTTGGCAAAAACAACAAACAAAACCATTAGTCTTTTAGGTTGCTCATGGATCAGTTAGTTATTAGAGCACCTCAATGTGTCCTTAGGAAACACAGAAGGTTTTTACTGCAGATACTATTACAGAGACAAATTTCTTTTCTGCTGTTTAGTGCTCTTCAGAAGACTTATTATCTCACCAATCATACTGTCAATTACTTGGAAATATGGACCATATTTTTTGTCTCACAGTTCTTATCAAATGTTTTGCACATTATGGGAGCATTAAATTTTAATTATCTGATTGTTAAGACATTGTTATAGACCATATACATTTGCTACCTCCCTAATAGCCAGTCTCTATTTCTACAGTGATTAGAACTATTTTACACAGGCATTGGACATCTGTCAGTTTCAGTGAGTTCTCCTAAACTCTAGGATGAATGGTGATTAATCTAGACCAATGGTTTTAAGTTCTATCTGACCCTATGCCTCTGCTTCATAACAGATTCTTGAATGACCCCTTCACTATTCTAAAATGTTAGTGAAAACATAATGCATGCATTCAATTTGTTAACAAATTAACGTAATGCTGCAACTAACATAAAGGAGAAATAATCTGAAATCAATTTATAATCCAAAATGTATGTAGTTTTGTTAGAGCACTTACATATTTAAATATAATTGAACATAATGAAACTTTCACATCTTGAATCGTTTTAAATACAAAACTGCAAACAGAATGATGCATAAGTTCCATTGAATGACCAAACACCACAACTATCATTCCCATGCTGATATAATTGATCTAGATTGGCAAATGTGATAGTCAATTCTTGTTTCCCCTTTGTCCCCAGTTGTGCTCCACCCTTCACCAGTTCTTCTCCAAGTGAAATGAGCTGTGTTGATTATATCAGCAGGCTCCCTTGCTCTTTGGTTTTTGTGTGTGTGTGTTCAACAGATTAAAGGGGAAGGAAAGATGGGGGTCAGGGATCATTCAACAGACTTCCTCCCTACTTGGTCTCTAGCCTCTCTGCCTTTCATAAGAAGAACATTGTGTGTTCAAGGCAGTTTGCTCCCCATGTCTCTTTCTGCTCTCATCAATCCAGAGTAATTGTGGGGTATAATTATTAATTCCTCTACCCTTCGTCCCCAACATTTTTATAAGTAGTCTGGAAATCAACACCTGTTAAAGTATCTTAATGTGAGGATGGTTTTTCCTACTGAGACTCTGAAGTGAATAGCCTTTGGCAAATATCTACATGAAAAAAATCTACCATCTTCCTCATGTATATGATAGTTTAATTCCTGGAAAATTTATGATGTAGTAAAATCATGCAAAAGTTTTTGGCACTTATATGTTACTTGCAGTCACATTTGGGTTTGGATGATTAAAAACCAAAACAGGTTGTTCACCTTCATTGCATTAGAAAATCATTCAGGACATACGGCAATCCTTTGTTGGGAATAGTTATTCCCACATCTCAAGATATTTAGCATCCTTGTTTTCCAACCCTTAACATTCTTCCCCAAAGTTCTAAAATGTTCCCACTTACCCTTTCCTGCCATGGGATGGTGTCACATGAAGTCGTAGGGGTGGGGAATGATACAGTGGTCTTTAAAACAAAGTTAGAAAGACAAGAGAATCACGGAGACATGGATCATGTTGAATTAACTAACACTTGATATCATCTATTGGTTGTGCAATTTGGTAAAAATGTCTGTTTGCTTTTCTCCATAGTTAGTTGACTATTCTGCTACTTGAAATCAAAACCATCTTAACCAATAACAAAGCATTTTAATTCATTTAAAAAGTTACATGTAATTTCAATTAAAAATATTATACAATGCATTATAGATGGTACTCAATGAACAATGGGATTATGTGTTGATAAACCCATCATAAGTTGCATATTATAAGCTAAAAATGCATTTAATATATTTAACTACTGAACATCATAGCTTAACCCAGCCTACCTTAAATGTGTTCAGAATACTTACATTAGCCTACAGTTGAGCAAAATCATCTAACAAAACTTATTTATAATAAAGAGTTGAATATTTTCTGTAATTTATTGAATACTGTACTGAATGATAAAAACAGAATAGAGATAGTCTACTGGATGCATATCACTTTCACATCATCATAAAGTCAAAAAATCATAAGTTGAAGCATTGCAAGTTGGAGACCACCTGTGTGTGTCTAAACATATATATGTGTGTTTGCATGTATGTTTATATACATATGTATGCGCATATATATATTTGCATGTGTGTATGAAATTATAAGGAAGTGAAATTTCCTGTCCTCTAGATATAAGCACTGTTAATATTTTGTGTCAATTCTTCTAAGATGTACTATTTTGCACAGATAGATATACACATTTATATTCCAGAAAGAGAAACAGTGTTATCTATGTTTTTTGTTTTTCTGCTTTTTCATTCAACAGCACCTGGCTTATATGACTGATTATTTGCATAATGCTAGGATAAGTGTTCATCTCTATAATTCTGAAACTTTCTTGATTATCAACCCTGGACATATTTTTAGACTTAGAATTCCTGCTTCAAAGGACTATAACCTGTTAGTACACATGGCTAACTAGTCTTCAAATGGCTGGGTAAATTTACGTTCCCACAAATGGAATATCAAATGTCCAGGCTGTACAACCTCTATCAACACTAGATTTTGTGAACATTTTATATAATATTTTATCTAATATAAAAAGGTAGAATTCTAATTTAATTATGTTTTCTTTTTTCTTTTTTTTTTTGGAGAAAGCAGGATCTATTAAGAGGACAGAAAAGCTCCCACAGTGGGAGGGGACCCAAGGGGGCTGCCCTAAATTATGATTTTAAATTATTTTTACTTTTCTTGGTCATTATGAAAAATGTTAACTATGAAAACCCAGGAAAGGATTTTTTTTCATTGTTTTTGTACTAGGAAGTATTTCAGAAAAGTTTATGATACTTTATTTTTAAAAGTTCACTCTAAAAGACTTCTCAAAAGTCTCTTTAATGAAATAGGACACAAATAATTTGTCACATTAGTGTAAAATACAATCATATAAAATTCAAGTTAAAATCTTTGTAGCAATCCTGTCAGCATTAATATTTTTATTTTTAAAATGACATCATCAAAATATAATTTTTTTGTCATTTTGTACCTTTGGTTTAACTAAAAAATAAACATGTAGATTCAGATAAATGTTGAAATGACTTCCTCCATGCCTCCTTTTTCCTCTGCTTGGCTACTGTTGTTCTTATTGCTCTAATATTATTACAACTGTGCCCTGCTTTTGACAGAGAAAAGGTCACCTGACACGTTGCCATTTTTTAAAATTATAGATATGTGGGGTACAGTCAGGATTAGTTACACTAGCAGGCTTCATGTAGGTGAGGTTTGGACCTCCAACTGGCCCTCAAGTCCCCTGGTTTAGGACCAGGTACCTTTGTGATGCTATGTGCCCTCTCTCTGACTCCCTTTGCAGACAGTGTCCATCAACTGCCAATCCCTCCCTTGTGCTAACGTGATTAATGTTCAGGTCCCACCTATGAGTGAAAGCATTTAGTATTTAGTTCTTTGTTTCTGTGATAGATCACTAAGTATGATGGTCTCTGACTCCAACCAATTTGCTGCAAATTCCATGATTTCGTTCTTCTTTATGGCAGCATAACATGCCATTATTTATATGTATCGCATTTTCTTTATCCAGTCCACTTTTAATGGACAGTGGGACTAGTTTCATGTGTTTGCTACTGTGATCAGTGCAGCTATAACTTGCATGTGTAAGTATCTTACATTGAATCTGTAGATTGCCTTGGGTAGGATGGACATGCTGACTATCGATTCTTCCAATGCATGAACATGGAATGTTTTTCCATTTGTTTGTGTCATTCTTGAGTTCTTTGAGCAGCATTTTGTAGTTCTCATTGTGAAGGTCTTTCACTTCTCTTGTTAGATGGATGCCTAGGTATTTCTTTTTTTGTGGCTATTATGAATGGGCTTATGCTTTTTATTTGACACTCTATTTGTTGCTGGTGTATAGGAACTGTCTTTTGCACATTGCTTTTGTACCCCAAGACTTTGCCAAAATTAGTTATCAGCATGAGGAAGGTTTTGACAAATTCCCTAGGGTTTTCAAGATAGTCTGCAAAGCGGTATAGCTTGACTTCCTCTTTTCCTATTTGGATACCCCTGATTTCTTTCTCTTGCCTGATTGCTCTGGCTAGGACTTCCAATACTATGTTGAACAGGAAGAGTGAGAATGGGCATCCTTGCCTAGTTTCCATTCTCAAGGGGAATGCTTCCAATTTCTGCCCATTGAGCAAAATGTGGGCTGCACGTTTATCACAGATGCCTCTTATTGTTTTGAGAAATATTCCTTCTATGCCTAGGTGTGCAAGAGTTTTTATCAAGAAGAGATGTTAGATGTTGTCAAATGCTTTTTCTGCATCTTTTTCAATTGCCTGGAATACTTTCAGTAAGATTATTACCATATATGACTTGTAGAATTCAGCTGGGAATCCATTGTGTCCAGGACTTTTCTGCTAGGTAGATTTCTTATTACTGAATCAATTTCCAGGATTGTTATTGTTCTGGTTAGAATTTCAGTTTCTTCTTGTTTCAACCTTGGGAGGTTGTGTGATGTCAGAAAGTGTGCCATTTCCTTTAAATTTTCTAGTGTATTTGCATACAGTTTTTTATAATAATCTCTGATAATGTTTTGAATTTCTTCAGGGTCAGTTGTAACTTTGCCTACTGCATTTCTAATTGTGTTTATGTGGACTTTCTCTTTTTTTAGTCAGTCTGGCTATTAGTTTGTAGATCTTATTTATTCTTTCAAAGAACCAGCTTTTTGTCTTGTTGATTTTCTCTATATTTTTGTCTTTTATGCCCTGCAGTTGCAACTTTGTCTTGAAGATCTAGATTCTTCTGCTGAAGTTAGGATTTTGGTGGTCTTGTCTTTCCAGCTCCCTTAGGTGTGACTGTTTACTTGTGATCTTTCTGTTTTCTTGATGTGTGTGCAATGCTATGACATTTCCTTGTAATACTGCTTTCATGATATCACAGAGATTCTGATAAGTTGTGTATTTCTTTTTTTTTTTTTTTTTTTTTTGAGTTGGAGTCTCACTCTGTCGCCCAGACTGGAGTGCAGTGGCCGCTCCCGGCCACCGCAGCCTCGACCTGCTGGGCTCCGGCGATCCTTCCGCCTCGGCCTTCCAAGTAGCTGGAATTACAGGCATGCGCTACCACGCCCGGCTGATTTTTTTATTTATTGTAGAGATGAGGTCTCACTGCCCAGGCGGGTCTCGAACCCGCGGGCTCAGGCAATCCACTCACCTCAGCCTCCCAAAGGCGCGGGATTACAGGCTGAGCCACCGAGCCCGGCTAAGTTGTGTATTTCTTTACATTTGTTCCTAGGAATCTTTATTTTTGTCTTGATTTATGTTGACCCAGAAGTCATTCAGTAGTCTGCTATTTAGTGTCCATGTCTTTGTATGTTTTGGGGGGATCTTGCTGGTGGAGATATTTATTTTATTCCACTTTGATCTGAGAAGATGCATGATATTTTTTCAATCTTTTGAAATTTGTTTATGCTTGATTTGTGTCTGAGAATGTGATAAATTTTGGAGTATGTTCCATGCGCTGATGAGTAGAATGTATGCTCTGTAGTTGTTAGGTGAAATACTCTGTAGATGTTTATTAAGTCCATTTGGTCGAGTGTTGGGCTGAGGCTCCAGACCTCTTTATTGATTTTTTTTTTTTTGCCTCAATGATCTGTCTAGAGCTGTTATTTAAGTCTCAAGTTATGATTGTGTCAGTGTCAATATTCTCTCTTAGTTTACTTAGTAGTTGATTTATAAAACCTGGTGCTCCTGTGTTGGGTACATATATTTATAATGAATATTTCTTGCTGGTAGATTGGGTCTTTTAACATTATGTAGTGTCCTTTTGTATCCTTTTTAACTTTTCATGGCTTGAAGGCTCTTTTGTCTGATACTAGAATAGCTACTTCTGCCTTCTTTTGTTTTCTGTTCATCTGAAAGTTCGTTTTCCCACCTCCAACTTTGAGTCTGGGTGTCCCTTGCAGTGAGATGAGTTTCTTGAAGGCAGCAGATTGCTGGATCATGCTTTTTTATACAATTTGTCACTGTGTGCCTTTTTAGTGGTGCATTTAGTCCATTCACTTTCAGGCTGATTATTGAAATGTGAGAGTTTATTCCTGTCACATGGCTCTTAGAAGGCTGTTTTGTTTTCTCTTAACCTTTGAATTTACATATATATGTGGGTTTTCATTTTTGTGGGTATGTTGTATGTTCTGTTAACCATGTTTGCCAGTAATCTTGTGATGTGCATGGCTGTTCTTTTTTTTTTTTTTTTTTTTTCCTGTGCTTAACACCTTCTAAAGTATCTTCTGAAGAGCTGGTCTGGAGGTTGAATATTCTCTTAGGGACTGGATGTCTGGAAAGGATTTTAATTCTCCATCACTGACTAAACTCAGCTTGGCTGGGTAGAAATTTCTTGGTTGAAGTTGCTTATATTTAAGAACATTAAAAATTGAACTCTAATCCCTTCTGACTTATAGTGCTTCTGCAGATAAGTCTGGAGCTATTCTGATTGGTCTTCGCCAGAAGGTAGCCTGACCTTTCTTGCTGTCTTCAGGATTTTTATCTTTCATACCTACTTTGTGTAGGCAGATTGTTATATGTCTAGGTGTTGGTCTGCTCATGTGATGCCTTGCAGGAGTTTTTTGAATCTCTTGTACTTCAATGGATTTTTTCTCTGGAGAGATGAGGAAAGTTTTCTTGGATGATCTCATGGAATGCTTGTTCCAAGGTGTTCTCTCTTTCCCTTTCTGCTTCAGGGATATCACTCAGGTGTAGGTTTGGCTTCTTGATATAATTGCACATCCCTTGGAGGTTTTGTTCCTTTTTTTTGAGTTTTTTTTCTTTCTGTTTTTAACAGATTGGGTGAATTCCATATTTTGGTCTTTAAGCTCAGAGATTCTTTCCTCTGCTTGGTTAATTCTATGCTTGTTAGTTTGGTATTTGCCTCAAGAATGGAGTTCTTTATTTCCATTATTTCAGAATAGGCTTTTTGAAATTAGGTTACTCCTTTACAATTTCAAAGTTTCACTTCTGGTTTCTCTTGATTGTTGTTCATTTTTGCCATTGAAACTTTGATTTCTGTAGCTGTCTTCTGAAGCAAGTCATTTTGGGAGGTTTTCATTGTTTGTGCTCTGATGGTTGTTTTTTTCATTTGTTGTCTCTTTAGGACTCTGGGGGTTACCTGTGTTTTTCCGTTGATTTTTTTTCCCCTTATTTGTGATGAATCTGTTTTTTCTTCTCTATAATTCCATCACTTGAGAGAGGGAAGGGTATTCACTTCTGCTGCTTGTTCCACTTGTGGTTGGAAACCATATTTGCAGGTTCTCTCTCTTCCTCTGCTAAACTAATCAAACTGGTTTTCAGCCCCAGCAGAGCTTCCAATTCTGTCTGAGCCTGAAACAGGGCAGGAGGGGGGTGCCCAGAATCTTGCACCTGCTGTTGCTTTCTGATTTTTGTGTGTACAAAGACTTCCCTGCTTGGTGCAAGGTGTATTGATGGCTGGTCCTCTACTCTCTATTCTGCTTGGAACAAGCAGTGCCAATCTGTTTCTCTACCAGCTGCTGGTAGTGGACATACCAACCAAATTCACTCTGCTTATAGCTCTCTTCCTGATTGGGAAAAGGCTGTCAAGGCAATAGCAGCCAGTGGGCATGTCCATTCCCTGTTGGCAGGTTCTGTTACTGCAGGTTTCCTCTCCACTGCTAAACTTGTTGGACTAGATTCTCCACTTCATGTTGTGTGTGATTGATGGCCAGTGGTAGGGAGAGGGGTGAGTGAGCAATTCAGCGTGTCCTGGAATCGCTGGCCCCTCTCCTTCTCCTGGCATGATTTCAGCTCCTACATGTGTCTAGCTTGTGTGGAGGGATGGGGTGCCCAGGTTCCACACCTGCCTTTTTGTTCTTTGTGTGATCACCCCTGCTCGTTGCAGGGAGCTTCACCCCTCCAAATGTGTTCAGGGTGCCTCCTTTAATTGGGGGCCGGATACTTACTCTCTGGTCTGCCCTGTGAGAGAGATGCTGATCTGTTACTCTACCAAGTGCCAAGGGCAGGCTTGTCAGTCAGATTCACCCTGCAAATGGGCCCTTTCACATGGGAACCACTCCCTGTTCCACCTGGGCTTTGGAGTCCACCATTGCTTCCCGGCTTGGTTTCCTTTCTGCATGAAACTGGTGCTTCACACACTGCTGGGAGGGAGTGAACCTCTTCCTCTCTGAACAGATCTACCTCTTCTGTGTGCCTATTGTCAGGTAGTTCATGCAGGCGGTGGGGTGAGGTGCCTGGAATTCCATGCCTGCTGTGTCTTTCTGGAGTCTGTGCACTCAGAGAGACCTTCACTGTGTTCATGATAATCAACTGGTTCAACAGTGCTCTAGGTAACTACTTTCAAACATGACAGAATTTCTACTCTCAGTCTTGATAGGTGAGACTGGTGCAGATCTGCTGCTCCACAGTGGTCATCTTGGCTCCTCAAAATATGTGTTTTAAGTTTTTAATAAGCTGAATACTAACTGTGCTGCATGATATTTTAACTGTTAAATAACATTATTCAAATACTTTTATAACTGTATTTATTTATTTATTAAAATAACAGATACATACTTCTAAATACATGTGAAGTAAATTCCAAATTCCAGGAGTGATATAATTTTTTTTCAATGCTGACATGTCATGCATGACTTTGTAATTTGAGCAGAATCATTTTCCCTTAACTGCATTTTATTTTACCTGAAAAATTATTCCACAAACAATTGGATTAAAGGTCAGTATGCATGTTTGAAAAGTATTTTGTATAATGTCGCATAATATATTCCAGATTTGATTATATTATTTTTATATGTAAATACTGTTTAAATCTATGTTGTTCATTAGTGTTGGTCATGATGCAAAATACATTTGCCTGTAATAATAGATTCTTATTAATTTTTTACTTTGAAAAGATTAAATATATCTATCCTCTTCAGATTTTTAATTCTTGATATCAAGATTACAGGATCGCAAGAGGGAAATGAATTAGTGTCTGATTCTGTTCTGGAATCACGATTTGTCACCCATACAATAATGTATATTAGTTTTCCTTTCCATTGCACGCATGCAAACACCATGGTGACTAATATTGGAAAAAGTGAGTCTCCGGTAATGTCTTCAAGAAAAGAAGTCTCATTACACCTTGACATTTTCTTTTTAAGTCCTTCTTTCTTTTCTGCTATCAATGTGCCTTCTAAGAGATGAGCACATAGGAAAAATTGGGAAATAATCTTAATTTAATTAGGTAACTAACTCCTTTATCACCTAAGAATTTTTGTCCCCAAATAACTCCCATTTTCATACCTTTTCAGGCTTTATTTTTCTCTCCCTTCCTGTACCAGGCTTGGCTCTGTTTTCTCTACCTTTCTACAGACACTTAAAATTAAAAAAATAACTGTGACATATTCAATACATCTGAAAAATGTTGCATTGTTATAGAAAAGAATGTATTATCTGTTTATAAAGAAAAAAACAGTAAAAATATGAACCAAGAAAGCACAGAAGGTAGTAACCACATTTAGATGTTTATCGTGGAATCATCTTTATAATCCATCTGTTACAATTTCACTGAGAAAATTACAAATAATTGTGAAGTTTCTCCTTATTTGGTCTTATAAGACATACAACATAAATTGTATTTCATTTTATTGCGGTATTTGGATTTTATCTTGGTTAAGTGGCCACTAGGTAGATGTTGAAGCCTTCTGGGACATACAGATAGTCTTCCTACAACTTTGTTAATGTAAATATTACAATATATTTTCTAATTTTTTTACTCAATATTTTAAAAGGCATGCTTTATTAAAATATATATGCATGACACTGAAAAACCATAAAGTTTAAAAGACAAATAAAAAATTTGTTTTTAAAAGTTCCAGTGTAAAATTAGTCACCACTTTTACTAGCTTTTAAATATTTTATCCCATTTAAATGTAAGTCTAGCTTTATCTGAGGTGCGTGACCTTGATATTGTACATTTTAAACTTTAAAAAATGATCTATATTGGAAATTGCCTGGATATCCTTTTTTCATAGATACCAAATGCCTTGTTTAGCCACCATGATGGAAGCAAGTCAGGTCCTCAGGGACTTCAGCCTCTGGTATGGTCTTAGTAGGTCATAACTGAAGTTGACTATGATGAAAACTCACCTTACATGCATGATTTGACCACTGGACTTAAGGACGGCCAGCTGGGAGGTTGCCATGAGCTATAACCAGGCAAAGAGAAAATGATGGACAAAATTATTAACAATTTTGAACTATGGGTTGTTATGATTAGGGAATTCAAGCACCATCAGATATCCTTAGATGGATAAATGAAGGATGCTGAATTAAATGTTTAATTTATTTGGCCTGGTAGTTAGGTTAGGGAAATTTGGGGTAAACACTTTCCCACTATTTACTATTCTGACTAACTCAGGGCCAATCTTGGACATAGGCTCAATAGAAAAGAGTGCCAAGATCAGTTAGAAATATCCATCATGAGCATAGGAAGGAGTCACTCTGGCCAAGCAATGTGTCTCCTTTTGTACACTAAAGTGCAGTTTCTTCTTGCTGTCTGTCCCATGAACGAGTGTTGGGCAGAGGACAAATTGGTTGCACTTGAAGATGGAAGAGATGCAGCAGAAGTGCAAAATGACTTAAGAGCCACCAAAGTGTCCCTCTGTGGACCAAGGGAGAGGACTGTGGAAGGTAAAGGAAGAGGAGCCAAGTTCCAAAAAACCCACCTGCTTTCTCTATCTTTTAAGAGTAAAATTTTGAGCAACACATATCAATAATTAGTCAGAGGCTTTTTAGAGAGAAAGACTTCTAATAGATACCTCTATAGCTACAGTCTCTTTTCAGTCTTACACATGACCTGGACAGATTTTCATCATCATTAATTATTCATGTACTCAACAAACTGATATTAAATTCAAGGCAGAGTCCTAAACTAGACAGGCAATTAAAAGAAAAACAATGAAGGTTACTCCCTCTGCTTTACAGGACATTAAACTCTTAATAACCAAGACAAATATGGATTCCACATCATGAACGTGTGCTCTTGTCATCACTGAGACTGCTTCCAATGTGTTCTCTTGTTCTGATAAGCCTATCATTTGGCTTATTTCCTAGCTGTACTATGGTCACCTCACTCACCATAACTACCTGCTGAGGACTTTGCTTCTTTTTTCAGTGTCTGGTTACTTTAGAACTGCAAAAGAATGTGGTTTGGACCATAAGACTCTGAGGCTGAGTGATGGCTGACGCTGTCTTGAGACTCAAGCGTCTTTTGGGGAAAGACTTTAGTAGCCAAACTCCTTTGAATTTTTTTTTTTTTTTTGTCTCTCATTTATCTGGGGCAGAAGATATTCTTTAGTTTTTATATCAATTATATATTAACAGGCATTCATGACAATTGGTTCTGGTGAGAATTTATTATTCTACTCCAATAACAAGTAATGCATTCCATACTTAAATTCAGTGTAAGTATAAAGTCCGTATGGCACACAAAGCTATCTTAATGAATTGCTGCTATATAATGCATCAGATTGTATGGGTTTTAGGACAGTCCAGATAATTTATAAGGATTGTAAAATTTTCAAGAATTGACCTTCTTATTTTAGTTAAGAGGACTTGGAAACTTTTCAGTTTCCATTCACTAAGTAAATCACAAGCCTAATTCTGCATGCCTAAAGTTATTTTTCTATTTATAAAATTCTCTGTATGCTTTCTCAAAGCTCTCCCAGATCAAAAGACTATGACTTTCAGAAAATAAAAGAGAAAATAATAATTTAAGCATTGTGTTAAAATTTAGAAACATATACTGGGAGAGGCTGTATAATCCTTTCAGGTGTCATTTCCTTTCTTGTGTAATAGTTTATTAGCATTAAAAATAGGCACTCAGCAGTGATGATTTTTCATCTAATAATGTTTTAAAAAGTAACTTTAGGGAGTGAAAGGCCCAGGTCATCATCTTTAGTTTGCCAGAAAGTACCAATCACCAACTTTGATGCATTTCCCAACCCTAGAGAATTTCTTCAGCTGCCAGAATTAATCCCAAATTTTGAGACTAGAACAAAGACTAATGTGTTATGTGCTCATCAGAATGATAAATCCCTATGACATTTGAACTGTATAATAACAAATCTAAAATAAATGAGGAGAAGTCTGTATAATTTCTGATCTTTCAAGAAAATGAATCATTTCCAAGAGATTTAAGATTGAACTTAAAATCCATCTGTCTATCTCCATGAATGTTTCTCCAGAAGAAGGTCAAATATTTCAAAGCCTAGATAGTGTCCTTTAAGTTGTCTTTCAATGATAACTGGTAAATCTGTGGTTTAAATATAGAATTCCACTTAATTCTCTATCTCTCCTACCAGCCTTTGTGAGTAAAAATTGATGGCAATAATTATGGCCTTAATGGAGTATGTGGTTAATTTGCATTTTTAGTACCAAATTCTCCTGTCACTAGGTTGTTAAGATATCCTACAGCAGTACCCATAACCCATTGCCCACTTGTCTATTTTGATTCCTTTCTTAAAGATAATTTTAAACTTAAAGGTTTTCTGCCCCAATTCACATATGTGGCACGTTCATAAAATAATCGTGCTTTTGCACATTTTTCTTTTGATAACTAGATATCCAAGCCATTTTTAGGGTCAAAAAATAGAACCTGAATACAGCACTAGATTATACGTTCTATTTTATTTTAGAGTTGCGGCGTACATGTAAGGATTTACTATATAAGTACATTGCATCCAGATGAGGTTTGGACTTCCAGCGGGTCCCCTCTCCATCCACGAGTGGGCTGGTATGCAGAATGTTGTTGTGCCCCTTGTCCCTTCTCCTCCTTCCCTCCTTTAGCAGTGCCCAGCATCTGCTGTTCCCACCCTTGTGCTCATGTGCCCAGGGATCAGTGCCCACTAACTGGTGAGGACACGCAGTATTCGGTTTTTTGCTTCTGTACTAGTTCACTTAGTGTGAAGGTCTCCAACTGCCTCCATGTGGTTGCAAAGGACATGATTTTGTTCTTCTTATTTCATCTTGTATATATATATCACATTGTCTTTATCTAGTCCACTTTCTATGGATATCTGGATTGTTTCCATGTTTTTGCTGTTGTGACTAGTGCTGCAATGAACATATGTGGGAAAGTGTCTTTTTGGTAGAATTATGTGTTTCCAGCAGTGGGATTGCTGGATCATATAGAAACTCAGTTTTTTAGTTCTTTGGGAAAATGCCACAGTGTTTTCCACAAAGGTTGGGCTAGCTTACATTCCCACCAACAGAGTAGAAGCATTCTTTTTCTCCACAGACACACCAACATCTGTTGTTTTTTACATTTAATTTTTACCAGTGTCGGGTGGTATCTCATTGTAGTTTTGATTTGCATTTCTCTGATGATTAGTGAGGCTGAGCATTTTTTCATGTTTGTTGACTGCTTGAATGTATTCCTTTGAGAAGTGTCTGGTTATGTCCTTTGCTCACTTTGTAATGGGATTGGTTTTTAATTCTTTTTTCCTGTGAATTTGTTTGAGTTCTTTGTAGATGCTGAATGTTAGGCCTTTGTCAGATGCATAGCTTGCAATTATTTTTTCCCATTCCATGGGTTTTCTTTTTACTCTCTTGATGGTTTATTTTGCTGTGCAAAAACTTTTTAGTTTGATAAGGTCTCACCTGTCAATCTTAGCCTTCACTGCATTTGTTTTTGAGGACTTGGTCATGAGTTCATTGCCTACTCTGATGTCCACGAGGGTGTTCCCTAAGTTTTCTTCTAAGATTCTTTTTTGTTTTGTTTTGTTTTAATTAGTTTTAGGTTTTTTCAGCTATGAACTAAGGTTCTTATAGTTTAAGATTTCACATTTAGAGATTTCCAGCAAGATGGCAGTGGAACAGGTCAGACTGAGAGTCTCTGCAAAAGCAATGTGTCCATAGAGACTCTCTGCATGAGTGGGTGCGTGCTGGTGGGTGAGTGAAAGTCTGTCTAAGGAGAGACTTGGTTTCATGCACCTGGGGCTTTCCTCTGGAGGTGACTGCAACCCCCCACCACCCTGAGATTGGAGCAGCGGGTGCACAGGACCATCGGCTGTTCTCGGGGCTCTCCTGAGAAAATACTGCCGATCCTCATCACCTGGAGCATGAGCGCGGCCCACACCATCACTTGTGACAGCAGAGCAGCTGGAGCCCTGGATCCATGGAGAGAGCAGGTTGGGAAAGCTAGAGAGGAGCCCCCCCCCAAGGATGAGGAAATGCCAGCAGGAACCATTTTCTCTGTCCCAGGACCAGACAGAGACCCACATTTGCCCCACCCAAATCCACCCAGCCTCCAACCTGGGATCTAGAGGTTATCTCATCAAATTCAGAGAGACAGACGCCCCTCCCCCATGCTGGAGCAGGCACAGACATGTCAGATCTGAATGGGAGGCTTGACACCAGTGGCAGCAAGCCAGGTGAGTCCAGATCTGATCCACCCTCCTCCCACAATAGTCTGTAGGGCACCTGACCCACAATGAGAGCAACCCTATCAGCCTGCACAGAGAGCAGAGGGAGGGGCTGGAGACCAGAGCTGAAAGGAAGTTGAAGTTTCAGGAACAGCCTTAGAGTGAGTTTTTGTTTCCCTGTTTGTTTAGTTTAGGTTTTTTCCCCCTTTTCGTCTTTTCTCTTTCCTTCTGTTTTTGATTGCCTTTTCATACATGCTTTGTTTCTGTTATTTTATTGTTTTTTTTTTAGACCTCCTGTTTGTGTATGGATATTTTAGAGGGAGAGTACATCAATAAGGGGTTTTGTCAGTTCATGTGTTTGTATGATTGTATTTTTTTAATCTTTTCTGTCTTTGTGTCTCATTTCATTTGTTAGGGGTATGCTGTTTTCCCTCTTATTCTTCTCCCTCTCCACCTTCTTCTCATCCCCCTTCATCCTTTTCCCATTCTTTTCCTTTTTCTTCCCTCATTTTGCTTTCAGGGGGCAAACCTATACCCCCACTGCATGGACAGATTGTGAGGGAGTGGGTAGTGGATTTCAGAGGGCCCACATACCTGTCAGCAGATACTGGGATCTGTAGATGGTTTCTGAATCACAGCTCCCCCTCAATTACAACTCAAAACTGTAAAAAGTAAAGCCCTCCCAACCACATGTGAGCTTCAGAATTGAACAAAACCAGAGGATCCACATAAGAAAAAACAGATTGAGAAAACAGAAGTAAAAGCTACCCCCTAGCCCCTGAACAACAGAAGTAAACAAGAGGTTTTAAAAAGGGGGAGGAGGGGGAGAAAATCTACACAAATGGAGAAAACCAATCCCTGGGAGAATACAGACTTCAGAATGCAAACAATGAAAAGTCCCCAGAATGACTGGTCTTAAATCACAAACCCAGATAATAGGACACTAATAGAGAGAATAAATAAAATTGAGGAAAAACAAGAGGAAAGAATGAAGGAGTTGACAACTGAGATAACAGCAATGAAGAATACAGTGAATGAAATAAATAACAAACTGATACACATAGAAAGCAGCCTTACCCAAGCAGAAGAAAGAATCTCAGAGCTTGAGGACCAAAATATGGAATTAACCCAAACTGTTAAAAACATAGAGGAAAAAGCTTAAAAAGACAGAACAAAACCTTTGAGAGATGAATGACTATTTCAAGAGGCAAAACCTAAGATTAATTGGAATTCTTGAGGCAGATAAAGAGACAGAGACTACCCTAGAACAAACATTCCATGAAATTATCCAAGAAAATGTCCCTCATCTCATGAGACCAAATGATTCAAGCACAAAAGATTCAGAGAACTTCTGTGAGACAACATATGAGATGACCAACTCCTAGATGCATAGTAATTTGCCTACACAAAGTAGGTATAAAATAAAAAATCCTAAAGGCAGCAAGAGGAAAAGGTCAGACTGGGGAAGACCAATTAGAATAGCAGCAGACTTATCTACAGAAACACTTCAGGCTAAGAGAGCTTGGAGCCCAATCCTCAAAGTTCTCAAAGATAAACAATTTCAACCAAGAATTACCTACCCAACTAAGCTAAGCTTCTTCAGTGATAGAGAATGAAACTCTTTCCAAGACATTCAATCCCTAAGAGTTTACACTGCCTCCAGACCAGCTCTACAATGAACACTTAAGAAAGTATTAATCAGCCAGGCTCAGTGGCTCAGCCTGTAATCCCACGCCTTTAGGAGGCTGAGGTAAGTGGATTGCCTGAGCCCACGGGTTCAAGACCCGCCTGGGCAGTGAGACCTCATCTCTACAATAAATCAAAAAATCAGCCAGGCGTGGTAGCACATGCCTGTAATTCCGGCTACTCGGAAGGCTGAGGTAGAAGGATTGCCGGAGCCCAGCAGGCGAGGCTGCGGTGGCCAGGAGCGGCCACTGCACACCAGTCTGGGCGACAGAGTCAGACTCCAACTCAAAAAAAAAAAAGAAAGTATTAATCACAGAAGAAATGAAAAAAAGAATGGCAACACCCTTCTCAAGAATGCAGGGAAAAGATTGAAAACACACATAAATCAACCCAAAAATCAAAAGAAAGGCAACAAACAAACAGACAAACAGCAGCAGCAACAAAAAACTCTATAAGAACCTCATGACAGGGATAACCTCTCACATGTCAATAATTAGCTTGAATGTGAATGGACTAAATACACCACTGAAAAGACACAGAATGGCAAAATGGATAAAATACAATGAGGCAACAATATATTGTTTCCAAGAGACTCATCTCACCAGGAAGGACACTCACAGACTCACAGTAAGAGTGGGAAACAAAACTTCAGGTGAACAGCACAAAAGAAAGCAGGCATTGTGATCTTAATATCAGACAAAATAACCTTTAAGTGACCAAACATTTAAAAAGATACAAAAGGTCACTACATAATGATAAAAGGTTCAGCCCATCAACAGAAAATATCCATCTTAAACACATGCATCCAACATAGGAGCATCAAATTTCATAAAGCAGTTTCTAGGTAAACTTAAAAAAGATATTGACCCTAACAATAGCTGGGGACTTAACTACCCCATATACCACCCTAGACAGATTATCAAGACAAAAAATCAACAAGGAGATCTGGAACTTCAATTTTATGCTTGACAAATTGGACTTGATGCCTACAAAACACTCCACCAAACAACCATGGAGTATACATTCTACTCATCACCACATGGAGCATATTCTAAGATCGACCATATCTTCGGCCATAAATCAAGCATAAAAAAATTCCATAAGATTGAAATCCTGCCATGCACCTTCTCAGAACACAGTGAAATAAAAATAAATATCAACACCAACAAAGTTCCCCCAAAACCCACAAAGACATGAACACTAAATAGCATGATGCTAAGCAACTCCTGGATCAACATGGAAATCAAAACAAAGATTAAAAGATACCTGGAAACAAATGAAAATGAAGAAACATCTTACCAAAACCTCTGGGATGCCATGAAATCAGTACTAAGAGGAAAATTCATATCTGTATGAACACACATGAAGAAATGGAAAGATCACATGTTAACAGTCTAACAAATTACCTAAGGAAACTGGAAAAGCAAGACCACCAAAATCCTAATTTCAGCAGAAGAATTCAGATCACCAAAATAAAAGCCCAAATTCAAGACATAGAAGACAAAAAGATAATCCAAAAAATCAACAAAACAAAAAGCTAGTTCTTTGAAAGGATAAACAAGATTGATGGAACCCCTAGCTAATCTGACCAAGAAAAAGAGAGAAAAAGCCCAAATAAACACAATCAGAAATCCAAAAGATCAAGTCACAATGGACCCTGGAGAAATGCAAAAAATTATCAGAGACTACTATGTACACTTGTATGGAAACAAATTCAAAAATCTATCACAAAACCTTCCCAGGTTGAAACAAGAAGAAATCTAGACCCTAAATAAACCAATAACAATCCAGTACATTAACTAAGTCATGAGAAAACTACCTTAAAAAAAAAAGCCAAGGACCAGATGGCTTTCCAGCAGAATTCTACAAAACATACAAATAGGAACTGATACCAATCCTACAGAAAGTATTCTAGGAAATTTAGGAAGATGGAACTCTGCCCAGATCATTTTATGAAGCTAACCTCACATTGATACACAAAATGGGTAAAGATTCAACAAAGAAGGAGAACTGCAGGCCAATATACTTGATGAACACAGATGCTAAAATTTTCAACAAGATTCTAGCAAACCAGATCCAACAACATATCTCAAAAATCATTCACCACAACCAAGTAGGCTTCATCCCTGGGATGCAGGGCTGCTTCAACATTCAAAATACCATAAACGTATTTAACTACATTTACAGATGTAAAGACAAAAACCACATAATTGTATCATTAGACGAAAAAAAACTTTTGATATAATAGAGCACCCCTTCTTCATAAAATCCCTCAAACATCTAGACATGGATGAAACATATCTCAAAATAGTAAGAACCATCTATGAGAAACCCACACCCAGCATACTGCTGAACAGATAGAAATCAGAACTATTTTCCCTGAAAACCGGAACAAAACAAGGATGCCCACTCTCACCCCTCATTTTCAGCATAGTTTTAGAAGTCCTAGCTACAGCAATAAGACAAGAGAAGGAGATCAGGTGTATCCAAATAGGAAAAGAGGAAGTCAAGTTATTTCTCTTTGCAGACAACTTGATGCTATACCCCAAAACCCAAGAGAATCTGTCAAAAGCCTCCTTGTGCTGATTAAAGACTTTGGCAAAGTCTCAGGATATAAAGTCAATGTACAAAAGACAGTCGCATTTTTATAAACCAACAATAAACAAACAGAAACGCAAATAGAAAGCACAATCCCATTCACAATTGCCACAAAAAAATCAAACACCTGAACAGTTTCCTAATCAGAAATGTTAAAGACCTTTACAATGAAAACTACCAAACACTGCTCAAAGAAATTAAAGATAACACAAACAAATGGAAAAATATTCCATGCTCATGGATGGAAGAATCGACATTGTTAAGATGTCCATCCTACCCAAGACAATCCACAGATTTAATGCAATACCCATTAAATTATAAGCAGCATTCTTCTCAGACCTGGAAATGACAATACAGGAATTCATATGGAAACATAAATGAACTTGAATCGCCAAAACAATCCTCAGCAAAAAAAAAAAAAAGCAGGAGATATTACACTCCCAGACTTTAAACTTTATTATAAAGCTACAATAATCAAAACAGCCTGGTATTGGTACAAGAACAGGCATAGAGACCAATGGAATAGGATAGAGATTCCAGAAGTGAAAGGTCAATTTCTCAATCAACTCATCTTTGACAAGGCTTCCACCACCAACCAAAAGGAGAGGAGAACCTTTTCAGTAAATGGTGCTGAGAAACTGACCACATGCAGGAGATTAAAACAAGACTCCTACCTAGCACCATACACAAAAATCAACACTAAATGGGTCCAAGACCTAACCATAAAACCTCAAATTATAAGAACTTTAGAAAATGAAGGAGACACCCTTATGGAAATTGGACTGGCAACTGATTCCTGATCAAAACCCCAAGAGCCCAAGCCATAACAGATAAGATAGACAAGTGAGGCCTCGTCAAACTGACAAGCATCTGTAAAGCCAAAGAAACCATCAAGAGAGCAAGGAGGCAGTCCACAGACTGGGAAAAAATATTTGCCAACTGTAAGTCTGACAAGGGCCTAACATCTAGGGTCTACAAGGAACTCAAACCTGCCGAAAAGAAAAAAAACAAGCAGCCCCATTACAAAGTGGGCAAAAGATAAGAATAGACACTTCTCAAAAGAAGGCATATTAACAGCCAACAGTAACATGAAAAAAAATCCTCAACTTCACTAGTCATCAAAGAAGTGCAAGTTAAAACTACACTGAGATACCCCTAACTCCAGTCAGGATGGTCATCATCAATAACTAAAAAAACAACATGCTGGAGAGGATGTGGTGAAAAGGGAACACTTCTACACTGCCGATGGGAGGTAAACTAGTACAGCCTCTGTGGAAAGCAGTGTGGCAATTCCTAAAAGATCTAAAATCTACCTTCCATATGACCCCGCAATCCTACTGCTGGGAATATACCCAGAGGAATTCAGATCACTCTATGAAAAAGATACCTACACAAATATGTTACTGTAGCATTGTTCACAATAGCAAGAACATGGAACCAACTGTGCTGCTCATAGAAAGAGGACTGGATTAAAAAAATTTGCTACATATACATAATGGAATATTTTGCAGCCATAAAGAAGGACAAAATCATAAATTTCACAGCAACCTGGATGGACTTCAAGCCTATAATATTGAGCAATCTATTACAAAAACAAAGAACTGAATATCATATGTTCTCACTCATGAGTGAACCTTGAACAATTATCATAATATTGTAAGAGAAGGATTAGCATAGTAGGAAACTGCCAGGGACATGGGGTACACCTCATCAACAAAGGTACCTACATAATGAACATTTGTATTCCTAATGCTGAATTGTATGCCACATCTCTAAAATAAAAAAATTAAAAGTAAAAAAAAAAAAATGCAGACAGCCAAAAAAAATTTTCACATTTAAATTCTTGATTCATTTTGAGCTAATTTTTGTAAATGATGATACATAGGGGTCCAGTTTCATTCCTCTGTGGTTAGCCAGTTTTCTAGCACCATTTGCTAAATATGGTTTTCTTTTCCTAATGTTTGTTTTTGTTGGCTTTGTTGAAGATTAGTTGGTTGAAGGTCCACAGTTTTATTTCCAGATTCTCTGCTCTGTTCCAGTGGGCTATGTGTCTATTTATGTGCCTGTGCCATGCTTTCTTGGTTACTGTTGCCTTGTAGTAAAGTTTAAAAAATTGACGTGTGATGCCTCCAGCTTTGTTCTGTTTGCTGATGATTGTTTTAGCTATTTGGATGTTGAATTTTATCAAATACCTTTTTTGTATCTGAGATAATCATATGGTTCTTAGTTTTCTGCATCTAAGATGATCATATGGTTTCTGTTTATATGATGGATTGCATTTACTGATTTGCATATGTTGAGTCAGCCTTGCATTCTGGAAATGAAGCTCACCTGGTTGTGATGGATGACCCTTGAAATGTGCTGTTAGATGCAATTTACTAGAATCTTGGTAATTTTTGCATCTATGTTCATCAGAGAAATTGTCCTGTAGTTTTCTTTCCTTGTTGGTTCCTTGCTATTCTGTGGTATCAGGATGGTGTTGGAATCAATACCAATTGGCTAGGGAGAATTCCTTCCTTCTCAATTGCCTGAAGTACTTTAAATGGGATTAGTATCAGCTCTTTCTTGTATGTCTTGCAGAATTCAGCTGAGAAACAATCTGCTCTAGGAATTTTGATGGGGAGGTTTCTCATAACTGAGTTGATTTCTTAGATTGATATTGGTCTGCTTAGGGTTTCAATTTCTTTCTGTTTCAATCCTGGAAGGTTATGTGATATCAGGAATTCCTCTAATTCCTCTAGATTTTCTAGTTTTTTTACATAAAGGTGTTCAGAGTACCCTCTGATAATCTTTTGAATTTCTTCAGGTTTAGTTGTGACATCATCCTTTTTTCATTTCTAGTTGTGTTTCTCTCTCTCTCTCTTTCTCTCTCTCTGTGTGTGTGTGTATGTGTGTCTGTCTGTCTTATTTATCCTTTCAAATAACCAGGTTTTTGTCTTGTTGATTCTTTCTATGATTTTTTTGGACTCTATTTCATTCAGCTATGACTTCATTTTAATAATTTAAGTTTTCCTTCTAAATATAAGATTGGATTACTCTTGATTTTCCAGCTCCCTTAGGTGAGATGTTAGGCTATTTACTTGTGCCCCTCCAGTTTCTTGATATATGCATGCAATGTTATAAACCTCCCTCTCAGCACTGATTTCGTGGTATTCCAGAGGTTTTGGATTGTTGTGTCTTTGTTTTCATTTATTTCCAGGAATCTTTTGATTTCTTCCTTGATTTCTGTGTTAGCCCAAAAGCCATTCAGAAGTATGTTTAGTTTCCATGTATTTGCATGTTTGGGGGGGTTCCTGTTGGTGATATTGATTTTATTCCACTATGGCTTGAGAAGATGCTTGGTATATGTTTAACCTTTTGAAATTTGTGTATGCTTGATTTATGCCTGATAATGTGGTTGATCTTGGAGTATGTTCCATGTGTTGATGAGAAGGTATATGCTTGGTTGTTGGGTGAGGTGTTCTGTAGATGTCTTTTTAGTCCAATTGGTCGTGTTGAGTTAAGATTCCAGCTTTCCTCATTAGTTTTTTTTTTTTGTCTAGATAATCTGTCTAAGGCTGTTAGTGGGATATTAAAGTCTCCAACTTTAACTGTATAGATCTCTATGTCATCTCTTAGTTTAATTAGCAATTATTGTACAAATCTGGGTGCATCTATGTTAGGTGCACATATATATTAATGATGGATATTTCTTGCTAATGGATTGAAACTTTTATCAATTTGTAGTTTTCTTCAGTGTCCTTTTTAACTTTTATCTAAATAGTAAGAAAAGTATGGTGAACAGAGGATTTCATTCCCCAGGTAGTCTGCTTAACAATTCAGCTTGTTCAATGTTACAAAATATGACAACTAAAAAAATTGTGAAACTTTTTCTAACTTTGTGCTTAATGTAGTTGGTCATTCTTCTTGGGAATAAAAAAAATAAAAAAATAAATAATTTTTTGTGAAAGTATTTTGATATTATCTTTAAGTTTCCATTTATAAAGAGCTCTGGAATGGGGATAGCATAGATGAAATAGCAACTTTTCAGTTACAAATTTTAAGTAAAAAATAGAGGTAATTTTAAAGAAATTTTTAAAAACAACCTTTATAAATTCTAATCAGTTGGCAATTTTTATTCTTTTTTTTTGAGGTCAGGGTCTCACTCTGTCATGCAGCCTCAAGTGCAGTGGCACAATCATGGCTTAGCACAGCCTTGACATCCCAGGCTCAGACAATCCTTCCTCTTTAGTCTCCGGAGGAGCTGAGACTATGCACAGGTCACCACACCCAGATAATTTTTAAAAATTTTTTGTAGAGATGAGGTCTTGCTATATTGTCTAAGCTAGTTGGTCTCAGACTCCTGGGCTCAAGGACTCCCCTGCCTTGGCCTCCCAAAGTGCTGAGATTATAAGTGTGAGCCATCATGCCCAGCTGACAATCTTTATTCTTAATTCTCTTCTATATACTCCTGCTTTAACTCTAGTTTATGTCAATAGTGTATAATCAGACTTTTTCTATCTTGATCTTTCAGTTCTTTGAAATCTTCTATGTTTTCCAGTGAAACTATTTCTACTCACAGCAATTCTGATACAAAATGTGGGGGATTATTCTCACACCAACCAATTCTCCAACTCTCAGGATGCTAATTGTGGTCTACAAGTCAATTCAATCCTCACACTGCCTATCCAAAGACAGCACAAGATTTCAAAAGTTAAATGCTCAGCCCCACAAGATTGCCCCCAATCCTTGCTTAAAAACAAATTTCAGGCCCCTGGTACTTCTGACCAATCAGGAGCTCCAACAACCCCTTCCCCGGGTTCTATGATCTGCTAGAATGGTTCACAGAACTCAAGAAAACACTTACATTTACTGACTGAGATAAGTGGTGATCAGTCAAGTGGAAGAGATGCACGGGGTAAGGTACAGGGCAAGGAGCACAGGGCTGTCATAGTCTCTCTGGAGGCACCACCCTCACCCACTCCCCAGAAACTGAAGGCATTCACCACCTGAAATCTCTTCAAGTCCCATCATTTATGGGATGTTATGGAGGGTTTATCACAGAGGCAGGATTGACTGTCATAGGCCATTAGTGATTAACTCGATCTCCAGCCTCCTCCCCTCATCAGAGTTGATGGGGGAGAAGGGTAACAGTTTCAACCCTCTCATTATGCCTTGTGTTTGGTGTCCAGCCTCATCCTGAAGCTATCTTGGGACTTCCAGCCACGAGTCGCGTTATGGGCATTTCAGGTATGGCTGAAAGTCGCTCACTATGAATAATGAAATATGGCTTCTCATCCCTATCACTCAGGAAATTTTAGGAGTTTTAGGAGCTCTGTGCCATGAACCGAGGAGGAAGATCAAATATATATTAATATTTCATATTGTATCACAATGTCACACCATCCTACCTTGGTTACTCGCTCCTACAGGACACACCCTAAACCAGAGAGTCTAACTACAGTGTGCCTTAAAGTTGCCTAGAGGTGTGTTAAAATAAGGTGTCACTGGGTCCTGCTCTTGAAGATTCTGACTCAGCAGATCTGGGGGTGGAGCCTGAGAATATGCAGCTTTAATAAGCTCCTAGGTGTTGCTGATGTTGCTGGCCCAGAGACCACATTTCCAGAATGACTAGCCAACATATTGTTACTTACAACAGCGGCTTCTCTATATTCATAGTTCTGTTCACCCCAATCTCTGAACTCCTTTAATCATTTCCTTTGATACTTTGACTTTAAAATATTTCAATCTCTCTGGGACCTCCAACCTATTGTCACATTAGCACTGACCCTTGGTGGCGAGACGATGGCTTACTGTGGCTGGGGAGTGGCTCTCTCACCAAGAGGGTCCAGTAAAAGCAAGTAAATACTAGCTCTTCAGAGAACCATCTGGAAGTCCACACTGAAAGACATCAGAAAGTTCCCCAGTCTGTGTGGCTGCCTTGAAGGTCCCGAGAGAGTGGTAAGAGATTAAGAAAGACACAAAGACATAGAAAAGCTGGGATCAGGTGGGACACTTTCCTCTGATGAAGGAGAGGTGGCCCTGAACTAGCTCAGCATGTTTATTTTATAATCAAGCACTAAGGAAGTTGGAAGGGATTCAAGGTCTGTGAGGGAGATATAGCAGAATTTTGTTGCTAGCTAAAGGCGAGCTGTTCCTCAGTTATCTTGTTGTGGCTAGGGCTTGATCTGTACTATATGCACTTGGATGTGTGGGCATCTGAGACACTGTTTTGTGTAGCACACTGCATCCCTCACCTTTGACTAGGATTCAGAGCTACAAAGCGAGACCTTGCCTTCGCTTGGGGTGTTTACTCAAGGCCTGCTACAATGACAGTGCTCATCTGCTTCCCACATCATATCCACTCCTGACGAGAAAGGCATCTGGAACCACTGCGAGCAAAGGGGCCCAAGCCCCAGCCACCTTTGTATCTGGCTCCAGCTTGGAACCAAGAAAGTATTTCCTGTGAAGGGAAGGGATGAGCAAATGGGAAAGTTTTCACACACCTTCAGTGGATCTCTGTATCTCTAGTCCTGGGATAGAAACCTTCAACCCCCAACCCCCTCCTCACCCCCACCACCACCAAATACAGAAAGCCGCCCAAAGTCTGGACAAAGTCACCATTCAGCTCCAAGTGGAGCCTGAGGAGCTCTTGTTCCCTGTGATGTCCAGAACTGGCTACCACCAGCACAGCACAGAAGGACCCCACCCCCACCCCCAAGTCAGATTCTGTAGCCTTGGACTGCACCGTGTGGGTGCTCCCCTTCCCTCTCCAGTCCCAAGAAAGGCCTCGCTCCCACGTCAGAGGTGTCCTTCTTAACACACCCACCCAGAACTCAATGGGGAGCTGCAGCCATGGTTTGACCCCAGGAAGCTACTGCACTTTGGGAGGGGAAAAAATACCTTCCCACCACCCCCACCATCACTATCTTTGTCTCTCCCATGAAGCAGGGAGGGAACTTGGAGGCTGAGCGCTACTGTGACACATAGCCAAGCAGGGCCCTGGCCACCTGTGAGAAGCTAGAGAAAGGATACTACCCAGGTGGGAAAAGGCAGCCCCCAAACCTGCCTGATAGATTGAGGTGCTCTGGGCTGGCCAGGTTTCTCCCAGCCACCTGCCCACGTGGCTGCCACCTTCCACATGCAGGTGGAGAAAGGAAGCACCAGGACTCCCAGCCAGGCTGGGCTCCGGCTGGCTGCATCAGAACATGAAGAAAACCCTCCTATAGAGGGAAAAGGTCACCTATCCTCACCTGATTTCTCTGGTGTAGCGGTGTCAGTTGGGCTCCCCTGGATTATCCCTTTGCTGCTGCCTCCACCACTCCCACATGCAGACCAGAGAGGAAATGAGAAGGGAGATCATTCCACAGCTCCTGGCTGGCAATACCACCTTATCTCTGCCACCCACAGGTCAGAAAGAGAGTGAAGAGGCAGGCTGCTTCTGTGCGCCCACAGGTCTCTTGCCCAGACACACACCTATGGTTCTCTACCATGTGTGGCCTCCTGGAGCCATGCAGCTGCCCCACCCTGCACATGTTAAACTTGTACAAATATACATGCTCCATGACAATAATGCTGCTACAGACATTGACTGGTGGTTTTGGTTTTATTTCATCTTACAATGACAAATCTGGTTAAAACCTAGATTCTGAACTGAATCTCAGAACAAGTATCTCAAAGAAATAAATGCATATGCAATCTAATCCTGAAAAAAATCTTCTGAAGTTTAGTAAAATACCACACAGATTCTGACTTTGTACCCCGAAACGTATCTAGATTTATGTGCAACAATTGAAAAGTGGAAGCTTAGAATGTCTACTCTGGTGCCACTTTTGTTTAATTGCTGGAAAACATTTAATAAAAATTGGTTAACTAAATTTTTATGTTGTATCATCAGCTTTTAATAAATAGGTGTGCATAACTGAAATGTCACTCCTTTGACTATACCACGATATATTTCAGACTTCTTATCTTCAGCAGCAGAATTTCCCATCTTTTAATTATTTGAACTGCCTTTAATTACCCAGCATTGCTTCTCCACCTCCACTAATTCACACCTCTGTTCAATTTTTCTGGTGGACGTATCTCCACAGTTCTACCTTTTTCTGAGTTTCATCTTTCTTTCCTTTTTTTTTTGACTGTCATCCAAAAATGTTTGGCTTTATCAGAGATTTTCACTTTATTGTTTGTCACTTCCATTTTTTTTTTTAGCTTTTTATAATTTACTGCAGTTATAGCTCCCTAGGCTTTTGGTTCCTTTACAGATTTGTTTTTAAGACTTTAAACTTTTTATTTTTATTTTTAGCTCATATTACTTGCAAGAAGTCTGTGCCCTTTTGATTTTCACTTGCTTAATTGTCACATTCTTGTGTTTTGTTTTCATTTTAAAATACCAAAAAGTAAAATTTCTCAGCAGCTTGGGGAGTGTAATTTATTTATAATTCAAAAATACTTACTTTTTATGAGATATCTGCTTATAAGTTAAAATTTTATGTATAAATTCGGTTGAAAAGCCATAAATGTCTGGGGAAATTGAATGACATTTTTTGTCATTCTGTATAAGCATTAGTGCAAGATTTTTATTCCTCTATTCAAGGGAAATAATTATCAAATATTTAATTATTATTGACATCTAAATGTTAATGTAGTCAATTATAAATTATTAAAACACTATTAAACCTAGTAAGACATGAAAAAACATAAAACAAAAAGTATATAATTTACCTTTATTCATATCAGGCATCTTTTTCTCTTCTAAAAATAAAGATTAGCCAGTGGAGTGTTAGCAAACTGGCTAGGAGAGGGAAGAGGTGTGTGTGAAGGAGATAAGTCATGATTTGCAGAACTTGCCTATTTCTGTGGTGTAAATACTCCCACAATGGGCCAATTTCAAGCTACCAGCAGTTTGACAGCCAGCTTACAACACTTTTGAAAGTTTGATAATCAGCTCTAACAAACTGGCACAGGCCAGCATAAAACAGCTCCAGCACGAAACTCAAAATGATTACTCATCTTGACTAGGTTCAGATATCTTTGAACATATGTTGCAATTTATGACTCTCAAAAAATCTTGTGTATAGATTTTGACAAAACTTAGTTCCATTCATGGATGTTAGTACAAGAATCCAATTCCTATAGTTCTTGTAATTTAAAGAGTTCACACGTTGTGACTCCCAGATGACAATTTATCATTTAATCTAAACACTTAGGCTTTTATAATTTGGAAGCAAGATGTCTAACTGCAGCATTAATAATTGCTTCTTCTCAGAGAAACTTCAGAACTATCCATGGAAATGTCCCTTGGTTTCCAACATTCCTCAATGAACATGCCCTGTAAACAGCTACCATTGTTTAAGGCTTATATGTGATCCTTGTACTTTCAGTTACTAACTATCTTCTTTTGGAACTGCCGGGGAGGAAAGACTTTCACTCTATCACCTGAGGGATTGGTAACTGAGTCTATGAAATAAACTGTTATCAGGCAGATTAAAAGAAGAAAAAGTATACCCATTTGTGACATACATTGAGCATCACAGAAAGATAAGTGAATACCAAACAAAAACAAAAACAGTAAACTTTTAGGGATGACAGGAGAGATGTAGGCAATTTAGGAGAGAATAAATGATGTTTGGGAAAGATGGTTATGTCCTTAAAGGAACAGCTGATAGTTTGTGACAAAGTCTGTCTGGGTATGGTGTAAACTTCTAGTCTTCTTTCCTGTGATATGAGGAGTTAATTTTTCCTGTTTGGTAAAATTCTTGGGGAGGGGATGGATGATCATCGACCTTCTCTTGGAAGATTTACCTTTAGGCAAATAAAGAATGTTCAGAAAAACATCTCCTGCATTTGCTGTTTTTCAAATGTCTTCAGTTCAAAGTAATCATTATACCAGAGCAGTATATCTTGGGGTGGCATTTTCTAAACTCCTTCAGAATTCTTTTTGATCCTATGTTGTGTCTATCAGATCATGTGAATAAGGAATAATTTTTACTTGCTTACATATTGACAAAGAACATTTTCTTTTCACATTTTGCTAATTTTGTCAAAATACTTAAACAAAAGTTAAATTAAGTGAATGCCTGAAATTTTCTGCTCTATTGTTATAGAAACAAGTTCTAGAAGTTGTCCTTGTAAAAAAACAAGAGAAAAAGATAATTCTTGATTGCTGCCTCAATGACTCTTTTTACAATATATCTAATTAAAAGGCAAATACTCCATTTCCGTTTTATATGCATCAATTACTTGATTAGAAAATAAGTTCTCTAGCATTCTTGTATCAAGAGAACTATAAAAAATTAATTTTATTGCTGATAAGTCTGCAAATTTAAACCTCAGTTTTCTGTGATGAATTTATTTGCCTTGTGCTGACAAGACACTACCTTGAAGCCTTGTTTTCCAACTCAGTTCTAAATCCGCAGTGTATCAGTCTCCTCATTATGCTTTGAATGTTATGATAGATAAATTGTATCTTCACAAAGATACATTCATTCTGGTATTGAAAGTGCCTACTTAAGATTCTGCATGAATAGTTTTATTGAAAAAATATGTAGACAAGCCATTAATTATACAAAGTGACTTGGAACAAATTCTTATAAGAAACATGCCAAGCCTTCCATTAAATGTATACATTTTATACAAAGTTACTGAAAGTCTTCCTGAGGTTAAAAAATAAATCTTTGAAATTTAGCCACTATGCTCCCTCAAACGTAATTTTTTTCTCTATGGCATACACATAAGGCATACAGTCAGATCTTAGCCTAATTTAAAAACTAAGCAGTATTTTTAGTGTATTTGTCTGTTTGCTGAAAACCTAGCTGCTCTATTATCTTCCTCTATTTCTTTTCATTTTGTTTTGTAATTATTATTCTATTTTGGTTCTCCTTTAGAATTGTGAAATATCTTGAATCAGAAAATGCAGAGATCATATAAATGAGTGATAATGACTTTTGCCACTAGAAAGTGCTTTGTTATAGATTATACCGTGAATCAGAAGCACCATTTTATTCAATGTCTGCACATGAAGCATTTTCCCAGTCATATATTTCACAACAGTACAGAATTCATTGTTCTTTTATTTGGAAGGAGACAGAACAGATAAATGATTACTTTATTTCTTACAGTGTTGACTTTGATATTCTAAACTTGTCAATTTGTACAGATAAATGAAGAGTCTTTACATGTAAAATTCACTTTTTTAATATGAGTGCAAGCAGATAATAACTACTCATACATAAACAAGTTAAAAATAACCATAATTGCTTGACAAAAAAAACACAACAAACCTCTAAACAAGGCTTAAAATTGCTAATATCTGAGGACCAAAATGGATTGAAAACAAATGTTGGGACACAAAAGGCTTAAAAGTTAAAATAAAAAGTAAATTGTTTGTTGCTATAAAATATATAACTAGTGCTAACATTTTCTGAAAAATGTCATTAGATAAAATTTCAAAGAGCTGCTTATACAGATATTATTCCTGTGACTTTTAGAAGAGAATTGTCCTCTTCATTTGTTAGTGGCTTCAAATGAAAAGAATCAGAGAGCTAAATCTTTCCCAAAAAGCCTTAGAGAAGCTTGTTGTATATAAAAATACAAGCCATATTCCTGATTCAAATTTTAATTAGAAGATTCTCTTTATTCCTTCTTCTGAGTAAAAGAAAAACAAACAAACAAACAAAAAATAACTGGCACTTTGTTCTCCAGATAAGTAAACCTTCTTGCTTGCTATCACTTTAGATAAAGATCTAGAATATTTTACTCCTTACCTGAAAGTACCCCCTGCAAATTTTCTCACACAAAAACTCAAGTACACAGAGGCAGAATAAAACAGTGGTTACCAGGACCTGGGATAACGGGAAGAGGAAATGGGGAGATGTAGGTCAAAGGAAACAAAGTTGCAGGTATGTAGGCTGAGCGAGTCTAGGATTCTAACCACCAACATGAGGACTATTGGTAATAATATTGTATTGTGTTTGGCATTTTGCTGAAAGGGTAATTTTAGGTGCTCTTCTCTTTTTCCCTCAAAAAGAAGGGTAACTATGTGAAATGATGGATATGTTAATTTGCTTGACTACAGAGACAATTTCACTATGTATAGCAAAACATTATGTTGCACACCTTAAATATATACAATAAAAATGAACATAACATTACCTTCTCATTGAGCTGGCACTTTGGATCTACTATTCTGCTCATTTCAACTTGCCGCTGAATAACAGAAAGTACAGATGTATTAATCTCTCACCATATTCTAGGTATTATGGTATTTATTGGGGGAGTGGTGATAGAAAAATGAGCAACCCACAGTCATTAACTTCAGGTTGCCTAAAGTTGATCTTATGTGCCCTATAGTTAAACTTCAATTAATTTAATGAAAAATCCCAGCTGGTATAGGCATTGTTTCTCTCAGTATACCAATAGGTGCTGGCCTTGAGATGTTGCCTAACTTTTGATTCCTGGTTCTAGCCACTGACAAATTAAGATTTCCATTTTGTTAAGTAAATAAATGAGCACTGGTCACTGTGTTAAATTCTCTCTTGTCACAAACTTCTTTACCGTACTTTACCTTCTTCTCCCTCCTCTGCCCTGGTGTCTGCTCTTTATGAGCTACTCCCATAAGCCCCTTTGTCCTTGGCTTTCTCTTGAGTTCAGCAAACAGAAGGCCAGAGCAGGAGATGGGAGGACTAGACCAGAAGGAGCCTGGTTGAGTGATCCTCCCACTCTTCCCTTAGGAGGATCATCCTGACATCTCTGGTTTCTCTCTAGCTACAGTTCCTGGAGGGAATACTTCTAAGCTGTTTACTCTCACCAGGTTCAAGCGTCATTGTTTGTCCTTTTTGCCACTTCAGATTTAGGAGTGTTAAATACTTCCCACTGTTTCTAGTCCCTGGTGCTCCCTCACCAAGCCTTGTTCACTCCCTTAATTCTGTTTGCATTTCTGCGAAATAATTCTTTCATTAAATTCCCTTCACTTAACCCTTTTTTTGTGTGCCACTTGTTTCCTGCCATCATACTGAGTACCTCTCAAAGCCTTTGTACTTGCTGTTTAAGGCCTTTGAAAGGTGCTGTTCTCAAATATTTGAAGGCCTCATTCATTTGCTTTATTTACATCTCTGTTCAAATGAAACCTCATCAGAGAGGACATCTCTGGACATCTCATTGACGATAGCCCCTCAGCCCCAATCTCGTTCATTTGATCTCTATCTCAGCTCTATTTTCTCCATATAATTTCTTACTATATTCGATTATTTATATTGTTTGCCTACTTGCTTATTTATTCATTGACTTCCATTCTAGAATGTAAATTTTTTGAGAACAATGTTGGCCACCAAAATGTAAGGGGGGACAAAAAAACTGGAATTATTTTTTGGAGACTGGGCCCCTTTAGTACAGCTTTCCTCCACTGGGTGAGTTTTCTAGGAACCCATTGACATCAGTGTAACAGGTAGCTTTGTTGTAAGAGGCTGCAGTTGACTTCAGCGAATTTTTCTTGGAGATTCAACACATTTGCCCATTTCATGATGGGTGATTTAGGAGCACACTTGCCCATACCGTGCTGAGTATTCAGCAGTTTTTGAACAAAAAACCGGTATGACCCCTGTGCCCCAGTCTTCCTATTCACCCGATCTTGCCCAAGTGCCTTTTCTTTTTTGTTTCCCTTGGATGAAAAAATCCTCACAGGGAAACATTTTGCCGATGTGGAAGAGGTGAAACAAAAAAGCGACAGAAGCACTAAAAGGTATCGAAAATTGACAAATTCAAAAACTGTTTTGAGCAGTGGAAAAAAGTGTCTGATAGATGTATCGCATCAAATGAAGAATACTTTCAAAGTGATTGGAGTTTAAACATGTAAGAATAAATACACACTTTTTTATAAATAAATTTCAGAGTTTTGTCCCCCCATAGGTGTTTGATACTTTTTTAAAAGATATCTTTTTATTAAATGAATAAATGTTACTTTTAGTTACAAAATTTCAGGAGTTGAGATCTCTGATTCACAATTCTAATCATGTGCTCTTGATTAGCAAGTTTTTTGCTCATTTTTATTTATACTATACTTATCAGAAATTATTTTACTCATTGGGAAGAGTTATATGTTAATACTTTGATGAAGCAAACAATTGTTGTTCACGTAAATATCCATGATCTCATCTATTTAATGTATTTTATTACCCTTCACCAGGATTTAAATGCCTTTAACTTCTAGAGCATGTCCTAAGGATGAGGTCAGCAGTGCTTCTGTTACAGATTAGAAAAAAATCTAGGCAGGCAGAAATGGTTTATATCATGTACTTGGTATGCTTAACCATCCCTTCCTTTAGGAATCCTTCCCCTCTGCTTCCTTAGCTTGCTCCTACTATCGGTCCCATACTCTTACTTTTTGAGCAAACATCAAGCCATCTTGCTTTGTTCTCTGCTATGCTGTTGATTTGTATGCTTTATTATTATTTTGCAATATTCTGCTTTCAGCTTCTTGATCAATTCAAAGTTACTCTCTCCTAGGCTCTTCCAATGGTACCTAGAGAGTGGCTGACTTTTTCAACTTCATTTGCAGACTTTTCCTCTTGCCTGTTTCCCAGGCTCTGTCTGTATTTTTGACACCCTGGAGCACACGAGACCTAACACTGTGGATACTGAGCAAGAAAGTTTTGCCCATTTTCCTACTTGTTAACAGCATCACTGTTGGTTTGAGTTTACTTTGGGTACTTGAATTTTTTAATGCTTGTTTTATTGTTTTTAACTTTTTTCTCTCTTAAATATTAGCCTTTAATCACTAATTTTTCTTGTTATTCCTTACAAATAGTATCTATTCTAACTTTTTTTTTTTTTTTTACTTTCTTCTTCCATTCTCACTATTAACATCTAAGTCTTGGTCCCCTAACTTCTTTCACTATTACAGTATTGGTAAGGATGGCTAATGCTTCACTATTTACTCTGTACCACATGTTATCCTTAGCATTTTATGTGCCATTCCAACCACTCCCAAAGCTTAAAACTATTCTGACCATTCTAGTTTGATGAAATTTATTAGCCCTTATTTGCCCTTCATAAAATACTGGCAAAAATTTGTCAACTGTAATTTTACAACAGAGGTTATAAAAAACCAGACTTGATATTTGAAAGCACAATAATTATTTTATAATCCCATTTGAGATTTAACAATCTTATATTATCTCTCAGGTAATATATATTATTTTTACCCATATGAGTACTATGCCTCCCTGCAAAGGTATCCCAGTGCTATGTCCAAAATATTCAAGGTAGGGTGGTTGTTACTTAATTTTTTTTGCTTTTTGCTCTTAATTCACTTTAGTCTTATTCATTCACAGTTGGTAGAATAGTTTTCCATCTTTATCATTTTAAAAACATGTTATCTCAAATTTATTAACTTGCCTATTATATAAAATTTAAACATATTTTTATAATATACTGCTTGTATTCCAACAATATATTACGTTTTTAATCACTATTGTGATGCATTTTTTTTACCAATCTTACCAATTATTCTATTTGTGTTTAGAATTATTAGCAGAAATTTAGCTTTAGTGAATGAATTTATTCTTATCTCTGCGAAATAAAATGCTTTTAAGTTTTCTGTCTATATACACTTACTCTTTAGTCCATGAATCTATTTAACAGTTATTATCGAACAAGATATAGAAAATGAACACTTTTTTTTTTTTTTTTAGTTGGAGTCTCACTCTGTCGCGAGACCAGAGTGCAGTGGCCGCTCCCGGCCACCGCAGCCTCTACCTGCTGGGCTCCGGCGATCCTTCCGCCTCAGCTTTCCAAGTAGCTGGAATTACAGGCATGTGCTACCATGCCCGGCTGATTTTTTGATTTATTGTAGAGATGAGGTCTTGCTGCCCAGGCGGGTCTCGAACCCGCAGGCTCAGGCAATCCACTCACCCCAGCCTCCCAAAGGCGCGGGATTACAGGCTGAGCCACCAAGCCCGGCAATAATGAACACTTATAAAGTTGCTAGCAATTCTGAAAAAATACAAAATCTTACACCTATTATATGAAGGAGAACAAGACAAATGAAAACTATACAACACTGTGACATGTGTTTCAAGTTTGTGTATCTTAAAAATATATCTCATAAACCTAATAATAGAGCTTCATACTTCTTTCTACCAAATGTGGTTTTATGTATTTAAACATATTATTTTTTAGTCTGGTATTAAATAATCCAACACATGTCTGTGGTCTGTATCTTTATCTACACAACTGATAAAAATATTGAGTAAGAAAAGTAGCATCCTGAACATGCTACAGGAAACCTCTCTCCAAGATGAAAAAAGAATAAGAACATGGTATTTAAGACACACATACCCAATAAGTTGGACAAAGTCAATATGAACTTGAAATTCTTCCTTTTTATATAGTCCACTTATATTGTTCTGTTGTACCAAATCAAAATGTTCCCTTTATAAACAATATTTACCAAATTTTTCTTTACTATGCCTATTGTGATACAATGATGCCACCTCTCTCCAATCCTGTCTGAGAGTCAATGCTATCTGGTATTATGTTCAAGAGTATAAGCTCTGAGCCACTCTGTGTGGGCACAAAAATTTCCTCTGCCACTTGAAACCTGCTCAAATTACTTAATCTTTCTGTTCCCAGCCTGATACTAGTTCCTACTCCTATGTTGTAAGATTGAACGTAAGAATGAATACATGCAAAGCACTTGATATTTAAATACAAGTTTATTACAGTGATAATTACCATTACTACGATCATGTTATTGTTTCATTAATTCTCTCAATGAAATCAAAGCATAGGAGAAGTTGAATCAGAAAAAGTTTGAATGGTGCTGAAGTTGGATCCTGTGAGGTAGAAAAGAGAGTTGTGGCAATTACTTTGGCAAGAGAGATCCAAAAGTGGAATCTGGGTCTTCAAAATTCACTGCCAAAGCAGAGAGATATGAAAGCTGGATATGACATAAAACTATCCAGGTAGTCAAGCGAATTTTCTTCTAAATCCATACATAGCTTGAAAACAACCAAAGTAATTACTACTTTTCTTTGTTCAGGTATCTATTTTTGAAGTTAAGCCATTCTTGGTGCAAATTCCTTTGAGTTTTGAGATGACTATCATGATATTTACTCAATGTTCCTCCCAGGTTGACACATGGTTATTTAAATTCATCAGATTAAAATATATGTCGGCAAATACAAAGAAATGCATTTTGTAGTTGCTCAAAAGCAGATCTTCACCTGAATGGAATGAATACTTTCATATCTGGTCCTCTGTATACTTACTCTTTGGAGGAACATTTCTCAGAGCTTACTTTCGGTTTCTTTTCAATTTACACGAAAATTCAAACAGCTATCACTAGGTCATACAAAATCAATCAAATAGGCTAAAAAGCTATCTGAAGTAATTTTCTGTCACTAAGCTGCCTTTTGGGAGCTGTATAATTGGTCTGCTTTACTAGACAGTCAAATGCATGCAAATGTGTCTCGAGCTCAACACTGTCTTCCAGGCAGTTCCCAGGGCACACACTGCCAATTATTTTTGCCATTGCAAATAGGTTACTTTATATATGTTCAGACTTTCATTGTGTAATAATAGGGACACGAAAGATATGTGTTCACTACGGAGTCAAAATAGTTGTTAGGTCACTATTTTGATAGTAGTTACTAAAGGAAGGTCTCTACTTTTTGGAAAGAAATATGAAAATGTTTTGAATAATTTCTTTTTTTCAGAACACTTTGAGAGATGGAATGAATTTTTATCTTCTTAAGTATCAGTTAAAATATATTTTGCATTCTCTCTGATCTTAGAGTTTTTTTTTTTTTTTTGAGTTGGAGTCTCACTCTGTCGCCCAGACTGGAGTGCAGTGGCCGCTCCCGGCCACCGCAGCCTCGACCTGCTGGGCTCCGGCGATCCTTCCGCCTCAGCCTTCCGAGTAGCCGGAATTACAGGCGCGCGCTACCAAGCCCGGCTGATTTTTTGATTTATTGTAGAGATGAGGTCTCGCTGCCCAGGCGGGTCTCGAACCCGCGGGCTCAGGCAATCCACTCACCTCAGCCTCCCAAAGGCGCGGGATTACAGGCTGAGCCACCGAGCACGGCTGATCTTAGAGTTTTGATGCTGTGTGCGTGGAACTGAAACATTGCACTACAAAAGGAAATCATTATACAGTTGTCAGTTTGTAGGTTTCTGAAGAATCTATTCAATTATTGTCATGTCCTGGCTTCCAATGGTATCAAAATTCACACAGAATTGTAGATGTTTTAGAGGCTGTATTTAGTAAACCAAGAAAAACTTCATAACTTTTTCCCCTTAAAACAAAAGAAAAAAATGAGGCCCTGCATTTTTTGTATAAAAACAATAGCCTAGAACCTGGCATTTAGTTGATCCTCAGTGAAGATATGTTATCTTAGGCTTATATGACTATAATTTTAATCAGATGTATTAAAATTGACCTTAAATTTAATCCATCCTGTCTGAATTTTCCTCAAAGGGGTCTAAAAAAAATATCTTTTCTTAGGAAGGAGAGTCCATCAATTTTATGTTATAAGTTGCAGTTCAGCATTGGGATCATGTAGGATGGGATGACTTCCCAGTGAACAGGAATCAACAGGACCTTCTCGTGCATGTCAACTCCTACCTGTCGAAGGTGGCGTATAGGAACTGGACTAGAGAAGTTGGATCTAGATAAAATAATGAACAAAGTGCTGTAAATGAGATTAGCATCTTGCCAAGAATGAAAGTATACAGCTACATGCAAGCATAAACTAAACAGCAGTGGAAAAGGGGCAGGAGGAAGCAACCAAGGAAATTCTGTGTTTAAGCTTCCCAAACTCACTTTAATTGGCTATAGATCACGTAATTAATATGTGGCTGAAAACGCTTGGTATGAAGGCACAGTTTCTGTGTAGTCAGCGTCCTTCCCAGACTGGAGTGATTGCATACCTGCTTCCACTTATTTGACACTGACCCCTGCTCTTGCAGAATGTGGAGGAACAGACTGTTGTTTACTGTGTCATTGATGCCCTACCTAGTATTTGCACTCACACTCTGACTCCTTCAGACCCTTTGGCTTTTCCTTCCAATGCATGTGTTCTTCCAGTTTTCCTAATTTATTGCCTGATTATATACACTTATTTGCTCAACTTCCATCTCTGGAACAACCTCGGTCCCCAGTTACCTCTTTGCCTTTTCCCCAGCCATATCTTGATCTCTGCTCTGCAACTGGTCCTGACTTTGCACCGTTAAGGTGTCATCACCACTTATCTACAGTCCCCTTAGGCTGCAGTCTCCATATATGGCCTACACTTGGCTCTTTATTAAGTTATTTGGTCTGCTATCTGCCATATTTGGTTTTTAGCTTACATCTAATCAGGAAGTAAATAACTAATGAGCAGACATGAAGTATTCTCTCCTTGAATCAGAGTTTGATCCTTGGGACATGACCTAATCAAATCCCCATGTAAACATACCAATGACAGACACCCTGGCAAACGAACGGATCATATTTGCTGAAGGGAGAGTTCTTATTTCAGAATGACTTCGCCTAGATGTGCCTGATTGTTTAGAATTGCCAACAGCAAACAGGATGTCATTTGTGAACCTATGGAGCATGATTATCTGAATACAAAATGATTATATTTCTATCAGAAATGACTCCTCTTGTATGTGCTGTAACTTCGCATGTGTTCTGGAGACCTCATATTTTAATCTGTGCAAGGTGCATCCTGACGCGGTAAGAAAAGACCTAGAGAGTTAAGTTGGTAGTCTTGGACCTCTTTCTGCTTTGTATTTGTCTCACAATTGTTGCCTTAAGATTATTCGTAAAACTGCAGTGGGCAACCCTTCTGATTCCTGTGCTGCTGAATATACCGTCGAATCTATTTTACATTGTTGTACTCACCCAATAGCTTTTCGCTTTATCTATCAATGTCCACTGATGGATACTGAGACTGTCTAGTATTAAGATATTTTCATTGTAAGGTTCTGTCATGAAAAAACAAATCACTGTGGACTTATGAAAGAACTTACTTGAGCATTTCAAGGCAGACCATGGCTTTTATTTAAAGTTATTTTTAATATATAGCTTCTGTAATCTGTCTCATAAATATTCACCCAGAAAAATGATCAATTGTGTTAATGTAGTTTCTAAAATCCTACCTTTCACCTGGGTGTCGTGGCTCCTTCCTGTAATTGCAGCACTTTGGGAGGCCAAGATGGGAGGATTACTTGAGCCCAGGAGTTTGAGACTAGCCTGGGTAACATAGCAAGAACTTGTCTCTACCAAAAAAATTAAAAAATAAAAATAAACAAAAAGAGCCAGGTACAGTGGTGCATGCCTCTAGTCTCAGCTGTTCAGGAGGCTGAGGTGGGAGGATCACTTGAGCCCAGGAGGCTGAGGCTGCAGTGAGCTGTGATTGTACCACTGCACTCCAGCTGGGGCAAAAGAGCAAGACCTCACCTCAAAAAATAAAATAAAGTAAAAAGCTTCCTTTCTTTATCCTAGAAATATAGGAAGCTTGTGAAACAAAATTATTAAAATCTCTTTACACAAATGTAAAAATTATATACTACAACCTATTGCAAACATTTAAATATTTCATAATCCAAAGGAAAATAAGATGGTTGTGATTAATAATTCCTAAATATCTACTCAATACTAGACCCAGACTGACATGTGCTGTGGTTAACTTGTACTAATCACATCTAATAAGCTTTAAAATTTTTTCAGGTGGCAGTTATTATTTGCAGATGAGAAAACAGATTTTAGAAATTCATGGATAGTCCCTAGGTTATAGTCAGTAAATAACAGGTAAAATTCAAAATCAGAGCTAATTCAATGTCTATGATCTCTTCACTATAGCATGTGCATAGCATAACATTGATGTAAGTACACATTATCATGGAATTAACTTGGAAAAGTGTTGTTTTGGACCTATACAATTATTAGATTATTTAATAATGATTTTAGAGTAACTGATATTATTGATTTCTAGTTTAAAATTCAAAACAGGCTGGGCACAGTGGCTCAAGCCTGTAATCCTAGTATTTTGGGAGACTGAGGCAAGAGGATTGCCTGAGCCCATGGGTTCATGACCAGCCTGGGCAACATGGTAAGACCTTGTCTCTACAGTAAATTTAAAAAGTTGCCAGGCATCGTAGTGTGCACTTGTAGTTCCTGCTACTTGGAAGACAGGCAGAAGGATTGCCGGGGCACAGTAGGTCAATGCTGGAGTGACCATGAGCATCACTCCAGCCTGGGTGACAGAGTAATGCTCTGCTAAGTGATGCTCTAAAAAAAAAAAAAAAAAAAAAAAAAGAATTCAAAACAATTGATTGTGTTTCACCTTTTGATACTTTAAATATATATATGTATGTATATATATTATATATATATATCTGTTGCATTGTCAAATTAGTTTTAGCAAAACATTGTATTAAATACATATTATTAACTTTAATCTATTAACAATGTGGTTATATGTATATTGAATTCTTTTTATAATTGTATAAGAGCTATCAGCATAACTAGTTTGATAGTATTTTATGTTCAGAGATATAAAGATTTAAATCAGCACTAGGGCTGGGTTCAGTGGCTCCGGCATGTAATCCCAGAACTTTGGGGAGGCCCAGGTGAGAAGATTGCCTGAGACCAGGAGTTTGAGAGCAGCCTGGGCAACTTAGCAAGACCTCAACTCTACAACAGATTAAAAAATTAGCCATGAGTGGTGGCACACTTGTGTAGTTTCCAGCTACTAGGAAGGCTGAGCTGGAAGAATCACGTGAGCCCCAGCAGATCAAGCCTGTGGTAGCAATGAGTGTGCCACTGCACTCCAGCCTGCACTCTACTCAAAAAACAAACAAAAACTAGGGACTCATAAACATTTTTTTTTCTTTTAGCAATGTTGATACCGTGAACATTTTGAGAAATAGAGACTGAAATTCATTGTGCTTTGATATCGTGGTGGCCAAAGTGAAGAGATTGATTTGCAGGGAACAGAATGCTCAGACTTTTGGGGTCTTATAGTGGTTGTTTCTCAATGCCAATCAATAATTTCTTCATTAAGAAATATTTTCCAAATTTGTAGATTTTTTTTTAATTGGTGCAAGTTTCTTAAAGCTTGCATTAGCTTTGGGCCCTCACTTAAAAATTGAAAGTTCAGATAATAGCAAATAATCACTTAATACTGTTATTACTAGCTCACCTTCAACTCTATCTTAAATTGAGGCACATAACATTTACTTTATTAAAATCAAGATGTATGCCATACATGTGTGAGGAAAAAAGAAGGGAGAAGGGAAGGACAGGTAGAAAGAATGCATCTTTTTGACTTGGGAATGATATTTCCGAATTGGGATGCCTTTGGCTATTCAACACCTTTGACTAGTAGTTTGAGTTAATCAATCAGCGACCTGTATTCAGTATTTCTTCCAAGTCTTGTTGTGTTTTACCTGAATGTTTTTCCTAATAGAATCAATTAGTTTGAGAGAAGCTACCAATGGTCACAGTTGAGCCATCATTTTAGTATTCACTCCATTAACAGCTAACTTATTAGTAGTAGTTAAACATTCCTGTATTTTTATTCTATGTAATATTGTGATGCCTTAGAAAGGTAGGTACTGGGATTATGCCCATGTTACTGATGAAGAACTAGAAAAACAGGAGAGATTATATAATTTAAACAGGCAGTAGGAACAAATTCAAACCTTGGTGATTTGACTCTAGTGTACATTTTCTTAGTCATTATATTCTATAGCCTCTTGATGACTTGGTAAATGATCTTTGCCAGCCCATAGTTTGGCTTTATAAAAGCCTCATTAGCAAACATATTTATGGATGCTTTAGTTTAAGACATGAAATCTATAGTGGTTGCTATTAAGGAGAATTGATTGTCTGAAGCTTGTGTCATAGCCAACTCTTACTCAGCTACTAAAATTGGTTTGTGATGCCAGAGGGCACAGAATGCATGCCCACTAGTCACTGGCAACCTCTTTAGATACTATTCTAAGGACTGAACATGAATATTTTATAATACAGTATGCTTCTAGACACAATGTGCGATAAAATATCTTATCTCTATTATACTTTAAATTGAAACTTTTTAATTTACAAAAACTTTTTTTTTTTTTTTTTTGAGTTGGAGTCTCACTCTGTCGCCCACTGGAGTGCAGTGGCCACTTCCGGCCACCACAGCCTCTACCTGCTGGGCTCTGGAGATCCTTCCATCTCAGCCTTCCAAGTAGCTGGAACTACAGGCACGCACTACTACGCCCGGCTAGGTTTTTTTTTAAATTTATTTATTGTAGAGATGAGGTCTCACCAAGTCGCCCAGGTGGGTCTCGAACCCGCGGGCTCAGGCAATCCACTCACCTTGGTCTCCCGAAGCGCTGGGATTACAGGTTGAGCCACCTATCCCGGCCTACAAAAACAATTTTAATAAATTGGGCTATTACTTCAAAATGTGCACCTTTTAGATTTAAAAAAGTATGTCCATGATTTTATGAATAAAAACAATGACCGTTTAATTTGAATTTGAGTAGAATGATTGGGAGCATATATACACTGAAGCAGTCTTACCCTCAATTTCATCACAAATCAGTGAGCAGAATTATTTTTTGATATGACTGAAGAGTTGACTAAACCTACATCCTTTTTATGATTAAAAAGGGCTATGTATGAAATGCAATTGGGGATGGAAGTCTGATTGCTTGATTTTCCTTATATGAATATTTTATTTTGATTTGGTTTATATTCATAATTGATTTTATCACACCATGCTACTTAAAAATAATTACCATACCTCTTAGTCAAAGTAAAAGAGTATTCCATTCATAAATTATATTTTCTTGAGGTGGATTTTTCAAAGCATTTTGTCATTATTGATGGCAGATGCCGAGACATACATAGACACTCCTTGCCTATTCATTTTCATGATGGAGTCATCAGATTAAGCTTTCTACTGAATTTCTAATTTTTGGCAGGTTACCAGATATATCTCTTCTGGTTGATTCAAGCACAGGAGCTAGCTTCACCCACACGCCTTCTGCTAACGTTATGCTGGTAGAGCAAGAAGAGAGCTTATGAAAAGCAGCACGTGTGGTATTATGATCAGACTCCTGAAAAATTACAATGCTCGTGAGAAGCTCAGTAACACTTAAAATTGTCCTCACATTTAATATATTTCCAAGTGCTAATACATTTTATTCCTCCATGAAAGTGTCACATCACGGCTACACTTTCCCCACACCAATAGCTGGCAAACATTTACTTCTGTGAGTAAATTCAGTACTTCCATCTGTAGCCAGCTACTTGGTTTTGCTTTTTTGTTTTTTGATTTGGAGTCTCACTCCATTGCCCCAGGCTGGAGTGCAGTGGCACGCTCACCGCCACCCCAGCCTCTACCTGCCGGGCTCTGGCGATCCTTTTGCCTCAGTCTTCCAGGTAGCCGGAACTACAGGTGCACACCACCACACCCGGTTAATTTTTGATTTACTGCCAAGTCAAGGTTTTGCCAATTTGCCTGGGCTGGTCTCGAACCCGTGGACTCAGGCGATTCACTCACCTTGGCCTCCCAAAGTGCTGGGTTGAAAGGCTGAGCCACCGAGTCCTGCCAGCTACTTGGTTTTTAAAATTATTTAGCTGTTGTTGAAACAGATTATGTTCCTCTTTCTGTTAAATAAGTTAATATATGTAACACATTTAGATCAGTGCCTGGTGTATAGTAAGCAATATAGAATGTAATGTTTTATAGAATGTTATATTGTTTCTCAAATGGAAGCTTGACTCTTTGAAGATTTTTTTTCTTTTTTTTTGAGTTGGAGTCTCACTCTGTCGCCCAGACTGGAGTGCAGTGGTTCGCAGATTTTAAGATGAGACAATATAGCTAGCTTTCTAGATTTAAAACATTATACTCACTCTAAAACATATTATTTAAAATATACAAGTCAAAGTAATAATGAATTCATTTCAGATTACAATGGTTGTTTACATACTTTTTCATAACTTTCTAGATTTAAAATATTGTACATACTCTAAAACATATAACTTAAAATATACTGCCAAAGTAATAATCATACATTGATTTCAGATTACAGTGATTGGTTACATACATTTTTCAAATGCTACTACATTACAAATTTGACTCCTTATGCCAGAAATAGATAACTCGTGTTGTATTATTTTATATAAATTTTATAAAACATAATTATGTGCTTTAGGTATAGCCACTTGTGTTACACATACTGTGCGTATTTGAGTGTTTTGCTTTGTGAACTTATGAAGTAACTGCGAAAACTTTGCATGATTGAAGCTTTCTAGCAGTCTGTATCAAAAAGAACACCTTAAATATTTTATTCATTTCCCCTTTTCTAACATTTATCTTTTTTCTCCAGCATAGCCTATGAATAGAAGTGTATGTAAGTATGTGTATTGGAACTCTACACATTGAAATAGATATAAAGAGATGTGTATTTTTTTTTTTTTTAAAAGGAGGGGGGGCCAGGCTCCGAGGCTCAGTCTGTATTCCAGAACTTTGAAAGGCTGAGGCGAGTGGATTGCCTGCGCCCCGGGGTTCAAGACCAGCTCGGGCTTTTTTTTGCTGGTTGTTTTTTGCTGGAAATAATCTATATTTTTCAGATCAAAATTGTAACACTCAAAATATTTTTAAAAACCCAGTTCTAGTAAATTTTGATTAGTACCCACTAATGTTTATTAAGCTTTCAAGATTTACAAAAAAGATTAATATTTTCTTCAATCTTATTTTTAAAATGGTTAATCTTGCAGTAATACGTTATATAGTAAATTTAGGATGCTCTTGTTCATGACTTGTTTTGGCTATGCTTTTAAATCAAATCAGTCCTTTGCCTTTTGAGACCATCTTTAGACTAGCTGAGCTTCTATCATAAATGTTATTAATAAAAGCCATTATAGCTAAATTTATCTTCACCTTTTTTCTACCTAAATGTGAATCATGATGCATACATTCACCAAATTAGCAAAGTATAGTACGGAATTTTTATTTATAGATATGCTTCTATAAACCCAGAAGTAGATGGGTTTATGACCTAAAAAAAATCAATATGTGAAAAAAAAAGAGAGAAAGATGAAGACACGAGCATACCAAACTCAGTCAGCTTTTTATCTTAAGTCTATAAGGACATACCACTTGGGATGGAATTGTTTGACCTTGGAGACATAACCCATGAGTGAAAACTGATTATAAACTATCACTTAATATGTTTCAATAAATTAAGGGACCTCTCCCAAAGTCCCCAGGTAACAAGCAACATCTAAAGCAATCAATAAGATATAAACTTATTCCTTTTAATCAGTTCGTCTTCTAAAAGAGACACTGTTTAAAAATTCTTCAGTGCTTTCCCTTTACTGGGTGGGGGGAGGGCAAAGGCAACTGTTATGAAAAATGCATCTTTTACATTATGTATTCATTGTCAAAGATGACTAAATACTATAAGCCACAGTGAAAAAATGTCTGATGTCCAACTCTAAGTGTTATAATAATAAAAATGATTACAATAACAATACAACTTCAATTTATTGAGTACTATCTGTGTGCCCAAGACTTATCTAAAATATTCTTCATTTATTTCTTATACCAACACAGTGAGATGAATTTTATTAGCTCAGTTTTACATATGAAGCAACTGAGATTCAGAGAGGTTTAGAAATTTGACCAATATCAATAGAAGTGTATGTAAGTATGAAAGTTGTATATTGTAGATTCCTCTGAATTTCAGGCCCAGCTTTCAATGATTTGCTAACATCTGTACTATTCTCTTTCTCCTCTTACTTGATGACACCATTCGTTTGTTTAGCCCAGTGACCGGCACTGCATCCTTGTCTCTCACTGTGGTCCTGCCCTGGATTATGATGTCTCCTGTCAGGAAATCTGTTTCCCCCAACCTTTCTCCTCAGCCTTAAGGAACACCATGTGTGTCTGAGTGCTTATGCACAACATCTTTCAGATCTTCTCCCAAATTGTATATTCTGAAAATATGATGTGTTTGTTTCATGATACCTTTGGCAGGAAAAAACTGAAGTCTCCAAACCAGCTTTTCAAGATCACATAATTGGTCAGATATGAAAGTAGAACTTTCAAGTCTTCAGAGTCTGAATTCCATTGTACTCCACTTCATTTTTGGCAAACTTGTTCCTTTTATATCATATATTGCAAAGTCGCCTTCTATAATCAGTCTTAAATGCTATCAATGACTTTGACAAGTTTTATTTCAGACTTCAATGTCTGCTTCTGGTTATAATTTATATTACTCCATTCCAAGTCTAACTCAGGAACCGCTTAATCACTTTCCTTCCCACACTCCAAATTCCTATCAGTGTATACCACACACTGCTTCTAGACTAATCTGGTTTTCAGAGTTAATATTGTTTCTTTCCAGCCCCTAAAAAAGTTAAAGTTTACCCAAGATGCACAAAATTAGCCTCTATCTACAGTTTTAGACTTTCGTGCGGCTGGATAGCTCGCTCTCTGTTTTCTTCCACCAGCTTCACTGAAGGGCAGGTACTGTATGTTGTTCACTTTTGAACAAACCCACCCACCACAGATACAACCAGCGAGGCCCTAGCAAAGTGGCACTTACTGAACATTGCTGATGGCAAACTTTATGATCACATAGCACTGTGACATAAACCAAACTGCTACTGTTGAATTCCAAGGGGAAATTTTAATGCATATTTTAAAAGTCTTCCCTGCAGGATGTTGGCCTTTAGGAAAAAACAAACAACTGTGTCTTTCATTCTCATACAAGCTGTAAGCCAAGCTCTTCAAATTCACACATTCAGAACTGTTAATAACAAAGGGGAGAAAGAGAGCCTGAGCAGGAGCAGTTTCCATGTCCTCATCTGAGAAAACCTAGAGAGTGAAGCACCAGATCTGCTGCCATTTTTAAACAACAGGTTGAGTCGGAATAAATGAATAATCTAAGGAAACTTCTTTTGTGGCTCTGATATCTTTAACAGAGCATCAAGGCCTAGCTGCCCTGCGTCACTTTACACTGCTTCCCCCACTCACCTTCAACAACGAAGTTCTACGTCAAAGTGGTTTGCTGCTGGACACTTCAGCATGTCAACATGTGACATTCTCACTAACCCACATAAGACATCCTGTTGCTCTTAGAAGCTAACGGTCAGAGCAAAGCCGAGGTTAGTCGTGTCAGATTAGAAAATTTCGTCAGTCTCATGCTTTCTTACACAACTGAATCATCAGAAAGCTCTAGTCCTTGCAAAAGAGGACGGTTGTTTATCACTATCCGAGATGAAATGGAAACAAATCCAAATGGAACAAAAGAGATAAAGAGAGATGAAGAAAATGAGCAAGAGTGAAACCACAAGAAGGAGGGGCTTATTTAGCGACTGCTTTGTGTCACATAGCTACAGCTTTACATTACAAGTCTAAGATCATCTAAGACATCCAAGAGTACTCTTCACCAGTTGGTGACGCTTGTACCATATGCACATCATTCGAGCCTTTTCCTATCACTGGAGTGTAAGACGGAATTAGCCAATCACACCAAATGTGCCTTTCAAAAGGCACAAAAAAGTAATCTAGTTCACCATAATAAAAAATAAAATGGTTAAAAGATATGGATACCAGTAATTTTCAAACTCTAGTTACAAATATACAGCAGGATTTTATTCAACTATAATTTTAGTAAGCACTTTAAAATATAAAAGTGTTATATTTTTCCTAAGAAATAAAAAATTGACATGTGTTACATGGAATGCATAATTTTATTGTGCTAACTGAATTGTTACGATTTGGAAACGTGTTTCATGTTTTAGCTTAATATTTGGCACTCTAACATGGTGAACATTAAATCCGTCGTGAAATTCAGAGTGCAGTACTTAGTTTCTTACACATTATTTATAGAAATATGTGTGGTGGATGCTAGCAAAGAGCCCACGTACAGTCATGTAATGTGAATGAAACATTTTCACTGCCTAAAATTCCAGTGGGAAAAAAATCTATTAACTGAAAAAATCTAAAGCATCACCATTTAAATAGACAAATTCCTTTTTAAAGCCACCCAAAGTCACTCTTAACTAGCTCAAAATCAGAATTCACATTTTCTAGGCTGTCTTGGTCCAACTTCTTATAATCACAGAGTTGCAGAATACTTCCTAGCAGTGATTCTAGCACGCACTGCCAGTGATCAGCATGTTTAATTTGTGCTATGAATAGGAAATGTGGTCGTTTTAATAAAATGGCCTCCACAAATTCTTTAAAACATTTTTCATCTATAAGTGTGGTCTATCTTCCCTCCCACAGAAATCTCAGTGGACTTGTGATGTCTCAGAAGAAAGTGAAAATGTGTGTCTTCAGCAGCTAAGACTTAAAAGGCCAATTCTTGCACCTGGCTATCCCGGAATGCTTGTCTTGAAATGGTTTCTCTTGGGTTCATGCTATGAGGACACAGTTGTTTGTTATGCTGTGGGAAACCCAAGACTACATACTGGTGCTCCATTTTATACTTTGTCTTTGAGTGATTCCAGCCTAGATGCCAGACAAGTGAACGAAGACAATTCTAGATAATTCCAGCTGCTGAAGCTTCCCTCTCTGTGCCTTGTCTATGTCTGTGGCCTGATACTTAGAACCATGAGCATCACACGATGTTTGCTATTTTATGCCACAAAGTTTAGAGTAACTATTGCGCATCAATAGGTAACCAGAAAATAATTACTGAGATAGTTTTATATGCTAAATTAGTGTATTTAGATTTTTACATATAATTCATTTAATCTTTACCACAATCTAAAAGACAAGGTTTTTGTTGTTGTGTTTTTTTTTGGGGGGGGTTGAGCTGGATTCTCACTCTGTTGCCCAGAGTGTTGCAGTGGCACACTCATGGTCATTGCAGGCTCTATCTGCTGGGCTCAGCCTTCCAAGCAGCTGGAACAACAGGCATACTCCACCATGCCTGGCTAATTTTTAAATTTATTTTAGAGATGAGTTCTCACTAAATTACCCAGGCCGCTCTCGAACCTCTGGGCTCAGGCAATCCTCTCACCTTTACCTTGCAAAGTGCTGGGATTACAGGTGAGCCACTGCACTCCATCTATATTTTTAATTTTTTTACACATGAAAAACTAGAGCTCAGTAACTTTCCTGAAAACACTCTATTTTAAGTGGCAGGGCTAAAATTAAAAACCAAGTTTTCCCATATTTTCAGGCTATTTGAATTTTTTGTCATGTTTATAAAAGTTAAAAAAAGAAGCTATCCTTCTAAGAGATTATTTTAATGTTTCTCAAACACAATATCCTGGATATTGTCAAACATGATTCAAATGAGCATCCCATCATTTCAGTGAAAAAAAAACTTCCCATAACATTCTGGAAGAAGGACCAGTTGATGAGTTAATATTTCTATTGGCCTAATATCTGACTCTTAGCAACTGTTTAAATATGTTTGTTGAAAAGAAGACTGAATGAGTGAACAGGTAACCAACTTATGTTAACTTTAGAGTTGCTTGAGGAATGTTCTAGCAGATTGCAATGTGTTCTGGCACATTGATGCTTTCACAGAGCAATGCAATAATCTTTCATAATCATATTTGCTTTTTTTCTGCTCTGTTTATGTTAAGATGAGAGTAGCAGTTATTTATTTCTTTCATTACTTGAAACAAGTAAAATCATTTATTTAGGTAGACATGCAATTAATGCTCTTTAATAATGCCTTAAACTAGAAAGCATAGAATGGAGAAGCAGAATGAATAAGCATTATTGAACCATTTTCACTCAATGAACTTGAAATTACTGCACAACAAGAATGGATGTCTTCCAAATCTCACAGAATTATTATAAGATTAAAAAAGAAAGACACAGGAAACATTTTAATGTTTTGAAAGTTAAAGTGCTGTATGCAATAATTTATCTTAATATTATTATCATTAAAATATTGCCATCTTTAAAGAAATGATATTAATGTGTTTATTTAACACTTTGTTGATGTTTCTAGATAGCATAAATCAGATAAAGACAAAATAATTAAGCCAATGCAACCAGTTCAATACATCTTATATTATCATTGCTAAATTACTAGATTAGTTATGCTTTTAAATGAAATGTAGCTCCGGAAAGTCATAGAGGCTAGTAAGGTTAAGCATTTAACTGACAGAAACCTGACTATTCTTCTCAGATTCATCATAACCCAATCTCTTATTGACTTTATTTCAAAATGGATTATCTTGGCATTATAAAATTTCATAAGGGGAAATTTTTCTATAAAGATATGTACAAAACAATTATTTTAAAAACATTTGGTTTATAGAGGAAAGGTCTTGAAAGATGAAATTCTGTTATAGGAATATGCAATTAACAGATGCCTTCTGATGACCTTTTGCTAAATACAAGTACTACTTGCAAATATAATCCACCAAACAAATTAACTGAGATTAACACATTAAACTGAGTAGCTATGGCTATTTAAAAAAAAATGTTTCAGGTTTTCTTTCTTTGGAAAATGTCAACAAAATTATGGTTGTTTCATGGTATGACTATGTGGCAATGCATCTTCATATATTTCTCAAGTATTCATGATCCTAATATATGGTCAGTACTGAATATATAATGACAAACAAAACAGACCCAGTGCCTGCCATCATGTAGGTTACAATCTAGTTGAGAACCCAGATGCTAAATAATCACTTAAACTAAGTTGCCAACAAAGCTTAGAAGCAAAGTACACACTGTTGCAAGAGTGTTGTTTAATAACATTTTACTCATTAAGTGAGGTGAGTGGATATTTATCAAGAACTACTGTACTGACTTAAAGTACTGCTCCATCTGGCAGGGTCCAGATTGATTCCCCCCAACAGCAGGCTTGAAATGCTTGGAGCATTTGAGCCAAACCAAGGCTGAAAACCTGTTTTTCTGCTAGTCTAAATCCTTCCTCTCCTACTCTCATCTCCTTTCTGGGGAACAGTCTTTTCTCAAGATGATTTAAATAAGGAAGTATGATCTGCTTTTAGAGGAATTTTACTCTACCACAGTACTGCCATATCCCAGCCGTCAGAGCACAAACCCATGAAATCTTGCTCATCTGATAAAAACAAATGTAGGACACCAGCAGTCCAGGCCTGGGGGAACTTTGCCATGATGGGTCTGTTTTGGCAGTCTCTCTGTCTACCTGAAAATGAAGAGCATTGTTCTATGTCTCGTCTGCACCTCTTGGTTCCCTATCTTTAACCGGTGACTTTGAGAGTGCATGAAAACAAGGGGTAATCACACCTACTCATAGTTCCTCGTATCTACTACCATACAGAGAACACAATCTCATCCTCCAAAGAAGTTATGATGTCTATAGAATCACAGCACTGCTAAAATAATTGTACCGTTTTTGAATTACTTTTAACAACTGCATTTTTAGACTAAAGTATCTGCAATCAGGATATTTTAGCATCTCCAATGGGTCATATTTGCTTTGCATATATGTAAAGAAAGGATTTTTTTTTTTTTTTGAGTTGGAGTCTCACTCTGTGGCCCCGACTGGAGTGCAGTGGCCGCTCCCCGCCACCGTAGCCTCGACCTGCTGGGCTCCGGCGATTCTTCGCCTCAGCCTTCCAAGTAGCTGGAATTACAGGAGCGCACTACCACGCCCAGCTAATTTTTTGATTTACTGTAGAGATGAGGTCTCACCAAGTTACCCAGGCGGGTCTCGAACCCGTGGGCTCAGGCAATCCACTCACCTCAACCTCCTGAGGCACGGGATTACCGGCTGTGCCACCAAGCCCGGCTAGGGTTGATTTATAGACTTGTCATAAAGCCAAGGAACGCTATTTCTTTAAATTTTGTGTCCATCTCTTGCTAAACTGAAATAATATATAGTTTTTAAGCAGTTGTTTCTTCTTCAGGTACCATTCAACATGGTTCACAATTTCCAGGCTAAGTTTGAGATATGCCATTTACAAAATTATAATTTCTGATTACCGACTTGGTGAGGAGGCAACACTGATGAACATGCCAAACACTGACCTCGATGTAGCAATATTTTAAGTGGCAAAATACAACTCTGAACTGTAGACCTTTAAATTGTTGTTTGTGTATACAGTCTTTGCATATTTGTAGCAAGAGACATATAAAGAATTAGGTAAATCATTCATTCTTTACACATTTCTACTTAGGCACTGTAGATAGAAAGAAGAATAAGTCATTATCTTTTTAAAAGAGGTTTATAATACAGTTGACAGAGAGTTGTACTAAACAAAGAAACATGCACTGTTATAGCTGCTGTGAAAGATGTGTATGGAGTGAGAGTGACCGTGTTATTTAGTGGGAGCATTTTACTCGTTAATTATAGAGGTTATGCTGAGTGTACAAAGATTGCTGATCATTCCATCTGGGATCAAAATTTAAAGAGAGCAACAAACTAATTGAGGAGATGTTTTTAAATGAAATATGAAATTTAAAAGATGAATAAGTCCATTTATAATTATCAACAATTTTGGGGCTTGGTAGCTCAGCCTATAACCCTAGCACTTTGGGAGGACAAGGCAAGCAGAATGCCTGAGCCCGCAGGTTTGAGACCAGCCTGGGCAGCTTGGTGAGACCCCATCTTACAATAAATCAAAAAATTAACTGGGGTGGTAGCATGCCTGTAGTTCCGGATCCTTGGAAGACTGAGGCAGAAGGATCACCAGAGCCCAGCAGGTAGAAGCCGGGGTGACAGTGAGGTGCCACTGCTCTCTAGCCTGGGAGATGGAGTGAGACTCCAACTCAAAAAAAAAAAAAAAAAAAGAAAGTGAATAATTTGGTGCAGTTTTTTCTTAATTCTTCACAGGTTTCCCCCTGCTACCTGTTATGCGTTAGCAACTTCTCCACTTACACACCTTTTGTGCCCTATAAAATGAAGCTAATTTTAATTTTAGCAAGAATAAAACATAAGGCTGAAGAATCAGTCACCAGAAGCTCACATAAAATATTCTAGGAGCATTTGTTTAATAAACTGCTTTATATCTGTGTCCTGGCTTGTCTTCATTAGAAACAAATATTCAAAGTCACTATGATTCAGCTAAACAGTAACAGTAACTTTTTTTTTTTTTGGTCCTTCTAATTTATTATCAATTAATGTTTAAGGGCATTAGGGTTCATTTTTCCTCAATTCCAATAAAAATCATTTTCCTTTCTTTCTGCTACTGTTTTTTCATAAAATGTAAAAGATTACTAATGATTTTCTGCTAAACTGTATAATGTTTTAAAATGAGGTTCAATTTTCCCAGTAAAAAGCATAGTTTAAAACTATTTTTCCATATTAGTGTATCATTTATAATATCCAGAAGTTGTTGTAGTTCCCCTAAAACAATTCCACCAAAAGTCTTGATGTCAACTCCTGTGAAAACTATTTTAGTCCAAACAGATGGGCCAACCTGGGCCCAAAACAGTGGTTTCTGGAAGAGAAGGAGCATTATAATAAAATGTAACAGATATACTCTAGCATTACATTTAATTTAGAGAGCACAATGCCCAGTGTTAACCAATTTAGTTAAACTCTTTGAATTAACTTGGCATTCATTTCCCCAGCATACAACCCTGCTAGTTTGATGGTTGGGCTAGAAGAGATTGTATTGTCAGTTGCTTTGCATGTATCAAAGTAGTTTCCTCTCCCTCCAGTTTTGGGACCAAGAAGCCATCAATGAATTTATGCTTTTCCAATTATTGCAATTAATTCTCCAAAAACACCGCTGCCTTTTGTTGCCCTCTGGCACTAGTCAAGTATCATTGGCCAGGTCATCAGCTAAATTATAACAAATGCAACTGTCAAAAGCAACAGGTCTTTTCAAAAAAAAATTTTTTTTAAATTTTAAGGATGTGGGGTATAATTCAGGGTTAGATATACAAATGTTCATCATGCAGGTACCCTTGTTGATGAGATGTGTTCCTCCCCTCCCCTGGCATTTTCCCACTACTGCCAATCCCTTTCTTACAGTATTACAATAATTGTTTGAGGTTCGCTTAACAGTGAGAATGTGTAATACTCAGTTCTTTGTTTCTGTGATAGATCTTCATCCTGGGTGGCATTTCCTTCTTAGTAAATTTGTGGACACAGCAGAAATGTGCTCTAGATGACTGCACCATAATCCTGTATGTTCCACATACATGCTTGCTTATTCAGGGATTTATTGAACTTTTCCTTGTGGCCTACTACAGGGGTAATATTCATGATTATGCTGTGGATACTTATAAAGACAATATGAGGTCTATAAAGAACAGAATTTAGATATACTTCCTGATGTTGTTAATCTGGGCTCCATTCTATCTGACATTTTACTTAGTCAGTGAGAGGGCTATTTTTCACTCTGTACTGTCATGTTTCTTTCTCCTTGTATTTCTTAAACATTTTAAAGTATTTTGACAGTCTTATTTGGAGCATAAAAAGATTGCTAATTGTTATATATTTATTATGGATTTTATCTTTCAACATTATGTATTTTCTGTATCACCTCTTTTGGTACTAATGTTCCGACCCCTACTTTCTGTCTTTGTTTCTTTTCTAGGTTATATTTTTGCTCATCATCTCATTTTCTGCTTTAGATACAGTTGTTGAGTCTACAGGATATTTTGTTGTGTGTGCTGGTGTGGCTTATAACTTTGTTGTGTGTGTGTGTTTTCCCCTTTTTTGTTATAGTAGGTAGTTTTTTTCCATTTCTGGCATATGACACTTATTTCTCTTTTTAATGATTTCTTTTTGTTTTATTTGACTCTATCTGTGGAATCAAATGGCTTCTTTTGGTTTCATCTGAGTCCATATTATTTCATTGCCATGCCATACTTTTTTGCTTTCCCAATAATTTTAAAAGCTTTTAATTGGCCTTAAAAATGTTAATGATAAATTTTACATTTTTGAAACACATGTTTGAACACGTATCTCTCAAATTCAATGTAAGAATGACCCATATTTTGTAACGTGTAGAATGCTTATACATGTGCCTTTTCTCTGCCCTTTAACTGGGGGCAAATATATATTGAATTTTAACCACAGAATGCTGAGCCTGTTAAATTATATCCTGTTTTATACCTCTAGCTACAATCATTCTTAAAAAAAACAAACTTCTATTTACTAGTGCAATGTTAATATCAGTGTTTTTACTCTAACATATTTGTTGTGTTATTTATTTTGATTTTTTTCTCATCTTATAATGAACTTTTTGAGGAGAAAGGTACATACTTCCTAATTTTTATTTTTATTAAACAGACTTCCATGATCTGGGAATATATAAATGACAACTGCTCTGGGCATAGAATTTTTTGTTCTAATATTAAAACTTTGTAAGCGCCTTTTCATTTGCCTTTTGACATTAAGGAATCTGAGGTAAAACATAAGAAACAACTACTCTGACAAATTCTAGAAAGTTTATTAAATGTTGGATAAACTTGTTTTTTGATTTGGTGAGTGTTTTATTGATCTTGGTGCCACTCAGGGAAAGACGCTATGTAAGTAGGAAGCATCACCATCCTTCACAAAAGTTGTATTTTCTTCTTTAATAATTGATGGCTACAAATATAGTAACATAATACAAAGAGAGAATTTGATTAAGTTTATCATAGACAAAGATTTTGTCTGCATCGAGTCCTAAAAATTAGAATTTTAATGGATTAAAATTCAGCTAATTGGAACATTTTTATTTTTTAAATGGGTCAATAGATCTGGAGATTTGTCTATGTATTACATTTATTATCTAAATATTTAACGGCAACTCCAGGAATACAACAAGGGTTTTCCTTTTATCACCCAAAATTTTATTAACCACTCTATTTTGTCCTCAAATGTTGAATTGGTGAGCTAATATGACTGATTTAAAAAACGCTTTACTTTGATTATGACTCTAAGATAAGTGAAATATATTATAACTATACCTGACTCTGGTATATTGTCTTATATGTGAGTGAAAGATTTATCTTCCTCTTGGTGAAAGTGCTGTGGCAGAGAGCTCTTAGTTTTCAGACTTCTTTGAGAACTCAGGTTGCAGAGAGATGCCTCCTTCTGTGGTCATGTCCCTTTGCAAGGCAGCCGTCACCCATGCCTGATTAATGTGTGGCATATGGAGGCCCACTCTCCAGTCCCAGTTCAGGCACTTCTGAAGATCCCTGTAAGTTTGGCTGAGGAATTTGTTGAGATTGCATCACTGCTAGTCTTCTTCTTCTGCCCAATATTGCTTCCTTCTTTTCTTTCCCACAAGTTTTAATCTCAAATCATTTCCTTATAAACTTCCATTTTAGACTATTAAATAACCCAACACAACCTGGGATAAGGAATAAAAAACAACCCTCTTTGGCACTAATATATTGGATATATTTTTAAATATATAGCCTGAATCAAGTTCTTAGCTAAGCATAGGACCACAAGAGAACATGCCTGTGCTTCCCCAAGGTTTATTTGATTTTGTCTTTTATGCAATGCATTATCCAGTTGCTAAGTGTTTGTTGTACCAGACCCTGTGCCAACTACTGGCAATTGAGGGTTGATGACAAAGAAGCAGAATCCCAACCTACTAAAACATTACTTAAAAGGCTCTCCTCAATAAAATATGTGTCACATAAATAGACAAGATAGTGACATATCATGATAAGTACTATAAAGGAAAACCTGACAGAGATTTTTAAAGGGAATTGAAGATGGGGTGAGACAAGGCGGGACCAACAAAGGTCATTTTGAGGAAATGACATGAGCTCAGGTCTGAAAGATGAAACGATGACAAGAAAGTTCCAGGCATGAGAAGAGTGCATGACGAAGCTCTCTGACAAGAGACTATTTGGTGTGTATGAGGAACTGCAGTTCACTGTGGTTGGAGCTTAATAAGCAACAGAGAGATGTAGGGTGTGAGATTGTAGATATTTTTAGGGGTTTCTGTTGTGGGTTCTGGGGTTTCTTCCACAGGCATTGAGAAGCTTCTGACAGTTTTAGCCAGGGCAGTGAGTGACCTGAGGTGATTCTGTTTTTCCTTTTTATTAATTATCACTCTCTGCTTTCTAGAGAATAAATAGTAGATGGAAATAAACAGACACCTTAGAGACCTGAGGGAGTGACCGCGGTTTGAACTAGAGTGGTTATTGTAGAGACAGAGTGGAATGGATTTATTAGAGACATTTCAAGTTTGAAATGGTAAAACTGCAGGCTGGATACAGGCCACAATATGGTGAAGGAAGGGATAACATCGAATGTACTTAGAGTTTGGTATAGAGAAACAGGGTACGTGGTAGAGCGATTTATGAGAAGACTTCAGGAGACAAGGAGATTTCTCAATTATTTGGAAAAGTCAGAGAGACTGTGTTCTGGATTTGGTGTGAAAGGACTAGAAACAGGAACGATTCTATTGTATGGGGTTACATGGAAAAGAAGAGTACAAATGTGACTTTGTTGAATAGCTTTTTAGAGTTCAACAGGACATAAAACAGCACCTCTTTCAACTTCATTTTAAAGATGAGCAAACAGGTTCAGAAACCATAAACAACCTGCCAAAAATCATCTGAGTAGCCAAAAAATATGTTTCCCTGTTGATTTAAATAGTTCTAATTATTTTAGATGTGTTATTTCCTTGATTTTAGACTTAGTCATAAATAAAATTGTAAATAAAGTTTGTTTCCATTTTTTATCTTTCTTATTTTATTATAATTTCATGTGAAACCCAATCTAAAAATTATATTGAAATTGAGGTACTGAATTTTACACCAAAGTCAGTGTGATCATACGGCAGAATGGAGCTAAATACCAAACAGCACTCCCATGATCCTTATAGATGTCATTCATACGGCATATTTATGTTCTTCTTTTTTTCTTACATAGCAATTCTTATTCTTAGCTTTTATGTTGTTTATGAATATTTTGGTAATTTAAAAAATTTTATTCCATTTAAGAAATGTAAGGTAGAATTTATAAGAAAGAAGACTATTTTGCTTTCATACTAAATGCTTTATAATAAAAGTTTTGAAAAAACAAAACTTTTTTTCAGTATTTGAATATTTGAATTTTTTTTTTTTTTTTTTTTGAGCTACTTCTTCACAGTTTCTCAAAGATGTTATTTGGTACTGTCCTATTCATCTATAGTACACTATACCCTGAAAATTATTGGAGAGGCTGTAAAAGTTGGCCATGTATAAATAAAGTTTGTGAAACAGAAAGGAAGCCGCAGTCAGGAAATGAAAAGTAGAAGCAAATACATTGAGAACAAACTAGACAGAGTTTGGTTTTCGGTAGCTAGAGTTTAAGAAATTTGTATGTGATGCACTAGCTGTGAGACCTTGAAGTTACTTGAGATTCAAATGTCAAGCTAGTAGATGAAATTAGCTGCAGCATCATAGACTATAACAAGTATTCAATAAAGACCTTATCTTAGTATCTGGGATAGCAGGTAAAATGACTAAATGTTAGCTACTTTTTTGTCACTATTACTAATATTGTTACCATGCTCATGATATTTTCTCTCACTGACGATGCAATTAGGATACAAGGTAGCAAATTCAGATTTGGCAGGTCTGACTTCTGAGGAACTCCACATGCTACTGCTGCTGCTGGTGGTCTACCAGCAGGTCATGCTCTTTATGATGTTTCCATCATAAACTGAAAAATACAAACATCCCAAATAAAACAGAATTACAGATTTAATATCAATCCCTATGTTTTCACCATTTATCGTTTGTCCTTCCCCCAATGGTTAATTCTGATTAAAATCGGTAAGGGAAAAATTGAAATTAATCTATGTTTATTCATTTAACAAGCTTGGGCGTGGTGGCTGAGTCCCGTAATCCCAGCACTTTGGGAGGCCAGGTGGGAAGACTGCTAAAGCCCAGGCTTTCAAGACCAGCCTGGGCAACATGGTGAAATCTTGTCACTACCAAATACAAAAATTAGCTAGGTGTGATGGCATGCGCCTAGTAGTAGTAGTCCCAGCTACTCGGGAGGCTGAGGCAGAAGGATTGCCTGAGCCCAGGAGGTTGAGGCTATGGTGAGACTTGATCATGATGTTGTACTTCAGCTTGGGCAACAGATTGAGACCCTGACTCAAAAAATATATATGCTGGGTTATTTCTACTAGGTTACTTGTGGGAAATAGAAAGATGACTTTGACATAGATTCTTAAGCATCTACTCCACTACACGTTTGTTTTTGTAGGAAGCTAAAATATTTACATAAATAACCATAATTCAAGAGACAAACTGAAAAGTGTCATAACAGACATAGGCAAACTGCTAGAGGAGTTCAGGGTATAGTGAAATTTTCACAAAACAACATCTACATGTAACATCAAGCTGTCTTTCCCAAGCAGAACTTGGCCAAATTGTCAAAGTTAACTTCTAGCCGTCCTTATGTCCTACCTTTGGTTGCGGCATCTTACTATTTTGGGAAGTTCTCAGTTTCCTCGTAATAGCAAACACTTAAATGGTGCATACTATGTAAGAGGAACTATTTTGATTGCTTTATTAATATTGATTCATTAACTTAATTTTCACAATGAGCCATGAAATAATTAGCATTATTTTCCTCATTTTACAGATGAGGAAACTGAGAATAAGAGACATTAAATAGTCTCTGGTTTCTAAAATATCAACTTGCACAAGGCTTGTTTACTCTTAGTTTATGAAGCTATAGCAAAATACCACAAACTGAGTAACTTATAAATAATATAAATTTATTTCTCACAGTCTGGAAGCCTGGGGAGGCCAGACTGGATCCCTCATGACTTAGTCATTTCTCCAAAGGTCTCATTTCTTAGTACTGTTGCTTTGGAATTTTAGTTCCAATATGTAAATTTTGAAGGGACACATAGATTCAAATCATAGCACCCTCCAAATTCTAGTAACTCCACACTTGTCATTCTTGAAGTTCCTTCTTGCTTGCTCTCTTCTCATTTTTGCTATCACAGTTCACCTCTGAGTTCCATTGCTTTAAATAATTTCTACTTTTCTAGATATGGTTTCATCTTTTCTTGTGTATAGCAGACCCTCAAACATATTTGTCATATGAACAAAATAGATAGAACATATATAAATGCTTGCTAAATTTTAAGGAATGATATTAGGGCCTAAAGATTTATCTAACCTTCTGTTAAATACCAGGGGTGCCAAAAAATATATACACGTTTTAAGAAATGTTCGTCATAATCGGAAGTGTCTGGTCACTGATGGTAACCACTTTGAGCACCTCTTGTAATTGCAGACATCACATGTGACTTGTATTCCTCCTATTGAATATTACAATTTTAATAGTTTTTCCTTTCTTAAAATGTGTATACATTTTTTTGGCACTCTTTGTATATTTTTTTTAGTAGCATTCTCTTGTAACATTCAAAGATGTGACTGGGGGAAAATATTTTAGCCTGTGAATGAAGAAGATGGAAAACTGTGGCATAGTCTAATGACAACTCACTTGCATAGCACTGGGGCATGCTCTTCTTTCTGTTAGATGTTTAATCAGCACAATATATTTGATTTTGTGTGATTTAAATGTATGCTTCTGTTATTAAAATGTATAGGAAATTTTAAAGGATAGATTCAATAGGGGTCCTTCCCTGATTTATCTACAGTCTTTATTTTTATTTTGTGCTTTAAGTCAGAGGGAAATATATAGTTATAAATTATGTGCTTTTTCAAATATATTCAGAATAAACAGGTTTCTTTTTTAAAGAATTTTCTTGATTTTTGTGTATTATTTCCTCTAGCTGCTTACTAGTCTCTTCTCTCTAGCCCTGCTTCATGAATACCTATACACAAATATGATATTTAAAAATTAAAGTCTTTTTTAGGAGATTATTTTTGTCATAAACTTGATCAGGTTGTAAACTATCTCCACCATTCCTTAAGTCCTTTGTCTAAGATTTCAAAAATGTCTTGGATCTGAGATGCTATCATGGCTCCTTGAATATTCTTACAAACATCTTTGCCCCTTCTCACTAATTTCCCTTTTCTGGTAAAAAACAAAACATTGGCGAGTTCAAATCAAATCACTATGTGATGGTTGCCAATAAAAGTACATAAGGAGTTTTATCATGGTAAATTAAAGGTAAACAGGCTTCAGAAAAATGAGCATGAACATGAGAATGGTGCCTGGCACAAAAATCTCACAGGACAGTCATTTGGTATGAAATATTTTCTCTAGAAAAATCCATTAGACTGAGCTAAGCTGAAAATTACCTTACAGAAAAACGGAATCAAGTATGTGAAAATGTTAGACTCTGTGCAAAATTAATTCTATTCATGGTGTTGAAAGGTTTGTGGTCTTGCTTTTGAAAAAGCTGAAAGGTTGGAAACCACAAAGATGCATGTGTGCTGTCATTTACACAGTTACTAATTTTTCTCATTATTTCCATAATGAGATGTACTATTTCAACAGAGAAATTCTCTAGAGAGTTTCTTTTAGTGTTTCAGCCAGGCAGTTCTTTTGCTTTCATTTTGGCCTTGGCCGAGGTGTTCAGATAGACTTTTCATTTATTTAGCAAGAATGTATCCATTTCTTATTATAAATAATGATGAAGGGGTTATTTTTCTTACTCTTTATGACTATTCTGTAAACTCCATGAAATCAAAGACTATATCAAGTTTGAACACTATTGTACACCCCACATGTCACATAAGATTTAGAAAAAAATACCACAAGCACATATTTGTTGGATAGATACAGGAATGAATAAATTAAATTTACCAAATACTGTACTCCGAACTCCAGTCCAGGGCTTTAGATTAATGATGCGTGAAAAACATAAAATTTACAGGAAAAAACACTCATATTTAAAAGCTTATTCTTTGGTTGGAGAGACAAAATATACGCACATAAAAGTTTAAGGAAAAACAGTTAGCTTTTTGCAAGTAATGAGAAATTTAGCATAAACCTTATGTCCATTTATTCAACACATTTTATGAAACAATCTGACTGGTAAGTTTATCTGTGGACAGAACTATAAGCAGATTGAGGAGAAGTACTGCAAACAAAGAACAAATAGAGTATTGGCATTCATAAGACAGAAATACTTACACAAGCTAGGCAAATCAGACAAAGATTTATTAATACATGCATATGAGTGTTGGAGGATGAGTTTGATAGTAATTATTCTACCAGAATCAATAAATATTTTAGGTGGGAAGGAAAACAGTTACATACTTTTGTGTGTTCAATAGGAGTAGTCATATTAATAAAGAAGTATTAAGTTATTTGTGCTTTGCTCAGTCTTTTATAATTGTTTATAAGCAAAATTTACTCTTAATTAGTTAATGGTTTACATTGATGTAGCTGCATTAAGATTGCTCAGCTCCTAAGAATAAATTACTTTCCTTTTTACCTCAGAATTGTCTCGTACATGTGGAGAAATAAAGCTCAGCTTAAACAATTTCTGGAGTGGAGAAAAGAATGAATAATCTGGATAGGTTTGCTCACAATAAGTAGGGCAGTACATCTTAATTCTTCCACTACCCAAAGAAAAATATAAAACTCATAATATTTTATGCCATGGAGGAAATTCTTGTCCTTTGCCTAAGGAATAAATTCATCATGGATTACAAGTAAAGTAAGTTAACTAAATTACATTATTTACTATTATTTCTATAGGTTTAAGTAGATTTGACTTTTAATGCTACGTAAAATGCTGAAAACTTGAATGAATAATGATTTTTTTCGTGTAAGGTTAGTTGAAATAAATTACTGCTGATTTATAAAATTTAATATTAATCAGTTACTGCATATTCTTAACGAGGAAACACGTGTTTACTAGGTCTTCTTTGATTGCAAAAGAACCCTGCCCACTGTAGACTTCAAGAACTTGTTATCTGGCTTCTCTTTCCGAGTGGTAAATTCAGCTTATATGTGGCTGGGCCTGATTCTGCGCATTTTGAACTATTTGCCTTTCTTAAATCTGGCTGCTGTTCTTTTATAAGTAGTCATCATGGTTAGCATTCACTTGGACTATTGTTATTCAGAGTGCTTGACTATTCACAAGTCTCACAACCATTCTGTATTCAATAGTCTCTGGATGTGTATTTGTTGAAGGTTCCATTATCTTTACTATTCAGTTACACCAGAGTTCCCAACCTCTGGGCCACAGACCTGTGCAGGTCCGTGGCCTATTAGGAACCGGGCCCCGCAGCAATTTGGGCTCTCACAGGCGCCGAACCTTCCTGGGAACCGAGCATGGAGAATCCAGCGCCTGATGGTCTGAGGCGGAGCTGAGGCGGTGATGCTAGTGCTGGGGCGTGGCTACAAATGCAGGTCAACACTAGCAGCGAGGTCTGACGGCACGTGCCTCCCCCTCCCTGCTCCCCCACACCCCTGTGGAAAAACTGTCTTCCCCAAAGCCAGTCCCTGATGCAGAAAAGGTTGGGCAGGGCTGAGATACACAGAGCCATCTAAGACGCCGCAAGACATCATAGACAGCGCAGGGATTGCGAGAACTACAGATTTAGCTGTTATTTACTATTTAAGCCCAGAAACTTAGAATCTCTGTGACCTTGAGCAAGTGACTAAGCACCTGATTCTTAAATACGAGATAGAGCTGCTAAAGGTGCTTTGTAGAATTGTGGTAGAGAATAAATGGGAAACAAGAGACTATTAACAGAGAGCCTGGAATTCAGTAAGTGTCAGTTGCCTTCCCTTGGTAATGTTACAGGGCGGCCACGATTAGGAGACCGTAGGTTTGGGTAACAGACCCCCAAGTAGACTCAACGTGTGTCAACAGGACCATAAAGCGTCAGACCGCCTTCTTGGACTGCTCAGCCTTCGAATCCAGCCGAGTGAGTATCTTCATACAGAGAACACGGTTAGTACAGACATGTGCTCAAGCCCCGAAATGACTGAGCGGCACTTGTGAACTGCCGGAGACGTCCAGGGAGAAGTCAGGCTTGGACTGTTGAAACCGGCTGCCCCGGCGTGCCGGGGTCGAGGGCGTGTCCGACGCCCGACGGGCGCAGGCGGCCTCCTCCCCGACGCCCCCAGCCCGTGCCTGCCGCGGCCGAGCGAGGGGCCAGCCGCAGCCCGGCGCGGCTCCCGGGCGCGGGCTGGCCCCTGCCCAGGCGGAGCGGGCGCCCTCGCGGCACCGCGGCCGGCGCGTCTGGAGGCGGAGCGGGGCCGGCGCGCGCGGGGAGGGCGGGCGGCCGCGGCGAGGCGGGGCGGAGGAGCGCGGCTGCCGGGCGAGGAGGCGCCCGGCGCGGGAGCCCAGGTCCGGGAGCCGCCGGCGGCGCGCGCCGGCCATCCGGAGGACGCTGCGCAGCCCCTGGGCCACTCCCAGCCCTCGGAGCAGGCGGCCGCGGTCCCGCGCTGCCTCCAGGTGAGCCAAGCAGGGCGGTCGGGGGTCTCGAACCGGAGACGCGGAGCTGGCTCAGCCCCGCGTCGCTGCCCTTCCCGCGTTTCCGCAGGCACGGGGGTCCGGCGGCGGCCGCGCAGCGGCGTGGGCGGCCAGCGCCTGTCTCCCAACCGCGGAGTGGGCGACTCGGATGGGGTTTCGCTGCGGTGGACTGGAACTGGGAAGTGACCCCGACGGCCCGCGTCATGTGTGCGCTTGTAAATTGGATTTTCTGGCCGCCCGTGTTGTCCTTCTGTCCCTCCGTTTCCTTGCCTTGTGACCAATTTTTCAAGCCAAGTCGATGGACTTGAAAGGTGTGGACAGATGGAGTCTGGGGACACGATGGGACGGGCAGCCTTGCTTCCGAAGTGGAGGCGAACCTCCTTTTACCTCGGCTTACCGGAAGACAGCCTCAGAATACCTCGAGGGTCTTTTGCTCCGCACCCTCCGTAAGCTTGTTACAGGGACAGCCTTGAAATGTGATGGGGAAAAAAAAGAAAGAGAGAGAGAGAGAGAGAGGAGAGAGAGAGAGAGAGAGAGAATTCCTTAGGTGTGTTGTGAGTTTATTTGGTTTAGAAGTTACTAATCACCCCAATTTATGCTCATTTGGGTCATAAGAGTTTTCTAAATGTTTTGCTTTTAGGTGTTTGGGATCATTATTTTTGTTTTTGTACTGAATACAGGCTGAGTGGACCTGGTTGAATACTTGTCAGTAGAACTGGTGGACAATTTAGTCATGTGGCCTACCATGTATTTTAATAGTAGTTAACTGTAAAAATAAGTTTAACAAATAGATATTAGAATCCAAATTTAGAGGGGAAATTTAAATATCTTCCAAATATTAAAAAAATTCTGTTAGGGTCCAGTATCATTTTATACTCAAGAAAGCTTACAGGATTTTCAAATTGAGATATGTACATCTATGGTATGAGCAGTCGAGATGTGATAGTTTACTTTGTTTTTCTTTCTTTAAGGTCACTTTGGGTTCAACAAACACTACTTGAGTCTGTGTTGCAAGCCAGACTCTTTCACTTATCTTCCTTCTCAAAAATTTTTTATAGGCATTTAGAGAGAACTATTGGTTCCATTTTATACATGAAGAGACTGTGGCACAAAATGATTACTTTTCTGTGTTTCTACAATATTTATGGACCTAGAAATTTATAGACCTAGAAATTATGTGTCACTAAGGAGCATACGGAATGTAATCATGTTATTAACCATAGGAATTCAGACCTATGATATTTAACTTCTAGTTCTTTATCCAAACAATTGCACAACTGCTTTTATTTGAGACTGTTGAAATAGTTATAAGGAAATATGCTAGCTGGGCTCGGTGGCTCAGCCTGTAATCCCGCGCCTTTGGGAGGCTGAGGTGAGTGGATTGCCTGAACCCGCGGGTTCGAGACCGCCTGGGCAGGGAGACCTCATCTCTACAATAAATCAAAAAATCAGCCGGCCGTGGTAGCGCACGCCTGTAATTCTGGCTACTCGGAAGGCTGAGGTGGAAGTATTGCTGGAGCCCAGCAGGTCGAGGCTGCGGTGGCCGGGAGCGGCCACTACACTCCAGTCTGGGTGACAGAGTGAGACTCCAACTCAAAAAAAGAAAAAAAAAAAAGAAATATGCTATATGAAAGCATACCTTCATATATTCCTTGTTATTTTTCTTTTTTATATTAAAGATACTTTAATATAATTTTACTGAGTTGTTTGCCATTTTCAGGCGCTCCCAATTTCCAAATAGCTCCTAAAACGTGACCTGTGTCCTCCTTAATAAAAGTGAATTGGTATACTCAGTATTTACTAAGAATATTCTTGGAATAATTTATGTTTTGTAATCAAAATAGAAGGCAGGACACATTTAGTTGCATTGTTAAACTACTTAGTATGGACTTGAAATTCAAATACAACTTGCTTTCAGAGAAAATTGCTAGACTTCACTGTGAATGGTCTTTAAGATTATTTGGGGGAAAAAAGGTTATTTGGGAGCATGGTATCTCTAATGTATATCTATTATAGGATTTGTGAGAAAAGGAGAGTTATTTTTAATATGTGACCACATTAATAAAAATGTATTCAGGTGTACTTTGCTGTCTGACAAGGACTGATTCAAAGTAGGTTCATTGTAAATCGAGGAGAAAAAAACTGTAACATTCAGCTTTTCAAAAATTCCTTCTCATTCTTAGGTGATAATAATCTGTTCTATATAGGCTTAGATAATTTATTTGAGTTTCACAGGGAGTTTGTGATTTTTTTGAGGGAAAGGTGTTATTGTGCCTGTATGCATGTTCAACAGAGACTTTAGGATTACGAGAAGAAAGTTGACCAAGAGCAATGAATATGAGATAGGAAACTTTTTTGGGGACTCATACACATTATGCACATAAAATACATAGTTACATTTGGAAACTAAGTATATGGTTTGCAACTTTGCACCTGATGGCAGTATTCTGTGTATACTCATATGAATCAAGATAGTTTTGTGGTTCCTCTCAGGTCTTTACATTAAAAGAATGACAATGCATTTTTTATAATCTTAAAATCTTCTCTCAGAATACCAAGCAGATGCTCACCATTATTTCAGCATTTCTGAGAGGAGGAATCCTCTTGAGAGTGCTAAACAAAGCCTTATTTTTTTTCCTTTGAAAATCCTTAAGATAGAGGGTTAGCTTAGCTAGTGTGGAAGAGAAGAGCATTAAAAGAGGAGATAGATGTATCATTTTATCCCTCAAATAATCCTGGAAAGAATGGGGCCCCTTGTATTCCTGATTTTAAAATACTACTCTACAAACATCCCATAGCAAGAGAGGCTTACATATACATTGAGTTAAAACACCAAGTCATCTTCTAGTAGTCTCTGTGCCAGATAGTGAAATGGAAATAGGATGAGCAACTGGAGATTTCTCTTGGAGAACTGTGGGAGACAATATGGAATATGCACAAGAGCTACCTCAACTGGGGGCAAGAACTGAGCAGTTTCCCCCCTAAATTTCTATTGTTGGTTCAGGGTTGCTCCAGGAACCAGGAACATTAATGCCCTGGAATTTCTGCACAACCCCATACACAGGCTGGGACTGCCCCGGTGGCACAAGTAAGCTTTTGGGCAGAATCACTGTATCGTTGGACATCATGAAGATGGTGAGTTCTGAGCTGTGGGTGGCCCACTAACAACTCTTGCTAAAAGGGTTTCATAAATATTCACTGATGAAAGCTAAGTTCTTTCTTTCACATATGTGTTTCCTTTTAGGTCATGCTTTCTTGGATAAAAGTTTGTAGAAGATATGAATTAACTTTCAAACTTTCCTTTCCTCAAAGTACCATGTTCACTTAGTTGTTCAATTTAACATGAGTAATTCAGATGGGACATGAGGTGCTAGGGAAATGACTGAATATCTTAAGTTCTAGTGTGTATACCTTTGTCCATCATGGGATTCATTCTTTATCCCCCTTTATGGTGACACAGATGGCATAAGGGAGTAGTAGATAAGATTTAATGCAGAAAAATCTGAAGACATGAATAGTCGATACAGTTGACAACCACCATTTTCATTGCAGTTGATTCAACACAAAGAAACTTGGGGTAAATACATTTTACTCACTACTAAAAGGTAACAGAATAAATAGGGACGTTGTAAGGAGGCTATAGTGTTGACATTAACACAAGTTTTTGATTCTTAAAATGGGTACATTACATAGGGATGAAAAGCACTGAACACAAATTACATAGGGAGGAGAAAGCACTGAACACAAATTCTGCCACATGTAATTGATGGATTATTCTAACTTGAACCAAGTCTTTAAATGCATTATTTAAACATTTAAATATTATTTAAAATTTGGATAATATTTAAACATTATAGAAAAGTACTGATTTAAATACAGATAAACACTTGAGAGCTGTGTTGTAGATACGGGAATGAACAATCCAATTATTTTTTTACTGAGTGAAAATTTTCTTTTTTTTAAATTACAGTGGAAGCTAGCAGTTTAATCTGATGTATTATGCCTTAATTTGCAGCCAAAAGGATATGTATGTTAAACTTTCTCTTGAAGACTGTAATAAGAATGAGCAGTGAAGTTGCAAAAGACAAATCCAGAAGTTCAATAATTTTCAAACAGAAGAAGAATATGGATAAACTATAGCACACTTATCAGGTATCAGATACTCACTTAGGGTTTAACATGAATTATCTTAGCTATGACTGGAAATAATGTATAGACAACTTGGGGTGATAAAATGTCTCACAGACCTAAGATTGAGATAGTCTCTTGCTAGCTGTATGAGCTTGAAAACAAATGGTGTGACCTCTCTTTAACTCAGTTGCTGCTTCTGTAAAATGGGGAGACCAATAGGATCTGACTCATAAGTTCTTGTTCAGTTTTTGCTTCTTAGAGTAGTGCCAGGTCCAACTAAAGTTAGACCTATTTTTATTATTGATATTATATTTGCCCTAGTTCTGCCTGTTATTAATCACGTGAAATTGATCAAGATCCCTTCTTGTAGACTTGTTTCTTTGTCTGTAAACTGGGGATAAAATGCCTGCCATGAAGAGTGGTTGTTAGTACAGTAAAAAGATTAGATACTTATATAAGGGGCTCAGCACAAGGTAGACATTTGATAAGTATTTTTTCTTGCCCTCCCATATATTACTGTGGAGATATCCTACATAGTGTCTTCAAGTTTTTGGTTTTTCTCCTCAAATTCAATGACACTATTGAGCAAAACATTCTCATTTCCTCTCTTCTGATGTTTTGTAGCCATTAAAGTAAAGAAAAGTAGAATGAGTATTTTTATAACTGTTGCTGTCCTTAAGCATGTGGAGAGAAGAATGCTGGGTCACAAGACAAATTTGTATAAGAAAAGGGAAATATTTACACCACAAAGCCTTTACTCCTCCCCACCCTTAGCAGTTTTGTGCTGTCATTCTGTCAGCACTAAGTAGGATTTTTCTATTTAAATAGTTTTCTTTGTGGTAGCATAATTCATGCCTAGACTTCATCTAGTTAAGATACAAATAATGGAGAGTTGAGTAATGATTTATTTTTAACAAGAGGTAAAAAAGAATATAATTTAAAAATGCATTGATAGTGTTTCAAATTATCTTTGATTCAGGTGGTCGAAAATAGCATTACAAATGCACTGCTAGTGGTATTCTTAAAAGCTAATGTTTGACTCCTGTAGGTATTGTCCTCAAACAGACTTAATTTTAGATGTAATGTCTCTGCTCAACAAGGAAGATTCTTACATGAAGATTAACTCCGTCAGATACATGGTTTCTTAAGGCTAGCATGGGGTTATGAGAAAGGTGAAATAGAGAATGTTCATCTTTAAACTCTACATACTGATGTGCTTATTTGACTGGATGGTGGTGATGACAATGCTGTGGCTCAAGTAACAAAAAGGAACATGGGATGCAGTTACCAGCAGGCGTCTTCCTTTTTTTCCGCTGTAATCGCTTACATTTGTCATGACTGCACTTGGTTTCCTTTGCTTATTGTAATGCCATTTTAGTTTGTTTTTTCTGCTGTTGTAACACATGACCACACATTTAGTAGCGTAAAACAACACAGACATGTCCTACAGTTTTAAGATTTAAAATAACTTTCACTAGGCTAAAGTTCAGGTGTCTGCAGGTTTGGTGTCTTCTCCAGGTGCTGAAGAGAGAATCCATTTTCTTGCCTTTTCTACTTCATTGACTTTTGGCCCATTTCTCCATTTTCAGGGGCATTGCATTTATTTCTGTTTCTGTATCCACACTGCTTTCTCCTCTAACTCTGAATGCCCTCTGTCCTTCGCTGAAGAACTCTTCAACTATACATAGACCACTTATGTACCTAATCCTGACTTGAACCCCACATCTTTAAAAAAAAAAAAAAAGAACTCTTGTGATGACATTGGACTCACCTGGATGATCCAGGATAATTACCTCATCTTAAGATCCTTAGCTGACTCATATCTGCAAAGTCTTTTTGACCATCTAAGGCACTTTGTTCTCAGGGCTTGCGGATTAGGCTGAGAACATCTTTAGTGGTCATTACTCAGTCTACCACAAATGATGATAATATTTTTGTGCCTTGAGAGCCTGAAATTAATGTGCTTTCTTCCCCATGGAGAAGCAATGAATCTGTGGCAGTAATTTGTTTTAGATCCATTAGAAGGTATTGATGGAGAAGTTTTCACCTGACTGACAATGAATGCTGATAAATTAAATATCTCAAATTTATTTTTAAATATTAAATACCTCGAATCTACTTTTAGTAAAATATAAGTAAAAGTATTTGAAATGAAAGGGTAAAAATATTAATAAAACACATTATTTGTCAAGGTCAGTACCTGGGTTACTTATGTTTACATTAGTATAGAACACTATCTTTGATAGTTCTTATTTATGAAATTCAGCTCTTGTTTATAAACTTTATCCATATAAGAAACCACATAAAGGTTGTTCACTGTTTAAACTTAGGATATAATTTTCCAGGGACTTCAGACAGTAGTTTTATAATAATTGGTGCACTTTACCTATGTACATAGTGCCTATTTCATTTACTAATCATAGATTTCCAGAAGAAATTTAATAATAGTCATGTCAGCTTTTGAAATCTTTCTGTAACTCATAAAAAGGACTGTCACTTGAGATAGATTCATTTTTCCCCTTATGCCATTGTTGCCAAAGAGAACTTGAAATGCCCTGTTCAAATTAACTTAATGCAAATGAATTCTTGCTGCCTCACAAGTAGTTTGTCCTTCATTTTTCTTAAAATTATATTGTAAATGGATGTGACATGTTTTACTGGTTGTTGCACAAGGAGCATTGTCCTTCCTAAAAGCTCTCTCGTTTGTAAAAATGAGGCCATTAAGAGTAAAGTAAAGTATCTTATCTGGTCACAGTATTACAACTGACCTTAAAACAATAAATTTTATATTCAGTACCATTATTAAATAGGGTTTTCAGTTGTAGAAATTCCAAAGGAAGCCCTTGTTAAGATATGAGACTGCTATAGTCGCTAACAATGTGTGTTTTTCTTTTAGCTTGTGATAGTGGTATGGTATGTAGTTTTGCCTTATTGCTATTTTCTTGCTTTCCGGAAATTCTTAGTCAAATACTGTAAGTTTTTAGTGTTTTTCATTTTCTTTAATACTTAATAATGTCAAAGAAACAATATAATTTTTCTGACTATCAAGCTAAAAACCAAGAGATGTTGATTTAACATGAAATCAAACAAGAATGATTATGAATGTCATTTTTTATAAGGTACAAAAATATCTTTTCACATACATGCAAAACATTTAAAGTAGGTGAAATTGGACTAAAGAACTCTGCTGATGTTTAAGTAACTGTTAATGAAAAAGAGTAACGCCTATACACATTTTTAGCTCCCAGGTCCAGAGATACAATAGTTGCACAATAAGTGGTCTTTTTCTGCCATTGAGGTAGCATCTCCTCCTCCAGCCATGCCACTCCTTAGAACAAGCGCTTCCTCTGAGTTTCCAGCAACCACAAGTAAGGAGGATGGCATGATAGGCTGCATGTACATATGGCCCTTGTTAGCAGGCCGACTGTTACTTTTGCCCGCCCACGTCACTGAGGACATATGGTGCAGCTTTCACTGTGGAAACAAGTATGTGTGGACATGTCTTGGTGTGAGTATAAGACGGCTGGTTGTCTTTTGTTGCTCATGCAACCAACTGTGTCTTTGTGAAAATCTTATCTACAGCTCTAGATTTGTGGGTGGTAAGTGTAGTTTGTTGCTATGGTTAATTAAAGTTTTCTCTCTAGTTCGATCACAAGACCTAATAGATGTTTGCTTGTAGAAGATGCTTGCTTATAGAAGAAAATAATGGCTTTTCTAAGAGTAACAGGTTTTTGGAACATGAAAAACAAACTCATTCAAATATTAAAAGGATTATATAGAACCAGGACAACAGAGGAATCAGAAATGCTGCTGAGATCATTTATTGTGAAATAATCAATAAAATAAGTTTGATAATGAATATGTTGTTGTTAGTTGTGACTATGTGGGAAAATTAATGAGATGACATGACAAGATAGGCTGAAATGAAGAGAATAATCCAACCCCACCATTATTTATTCAATAGAGTTCACAACTTTTTAAAACAATTTTTAAAAATTTGATGTAAGTATTATGAATTTTGAATTTGCAATGTGAAGCTTGTCACTACTTGCCACAAATATGTACTTTTCAGAGGCGTCTTTGGAACGCCACACGGGGCTTCCGTGCGATGTTCTGTCAGGAAGCAAGACTGTAGGTCCAGTGCTCAGGGGCACTTGTGCAGGATTTGGTTTGGATGACATGCCCAATGCACCAGAGGGGAGTGAGTGCTGCTGTTGGAGACTGGGGAGGCAGTGACACCACAAGGCACTTTTTGCTACCCCTCCTGGGAAATTGCATATTCGGATTTGTAGCAGACTCTTTCATATAATTATGTAGTCATTTCACATGTGGTATTAGGCAAATTTGAAAATTGTTTACTAGGATTTGCTAAATATTAAGTAAATAAAATCAAGATTTGAATAGGTAATATTGACAAAACAGTATTTTCAGTTGTAGAGGTGATAAATTTTCAAAATGCTTTTGAACGTCATTTAATCTACAAAATCTCATCTCAGTTTCAGTACCATGACACATCGATTAATCACCACTAAGGCAATCCACGGAATATTTGGCACTATAGGCTTCAAAGATTCCTGGTATTGGTGATTGATGCACAGACTATAGCTTCACTTTTGTTATTCACTGGCCTTGGGAAACTTTAGTTTTCATCTTTTTTCACCTTGCCGTAGAACTGACTGACAACTTAAATTGTCTAATCCAGCAAAACAATTTATTTTCCTGGAACTCACTGATTTAATTATTTTTGGATTACTCTGTATTATTTACTGTGGTAAGATAGCAAATGATAATGTATTATAGCAGTGTGGCAGTTCAAATGGTAGCCAACAGAATGAAAACAAACAGATTTACTACCAAGAAATATATATATTGCTTTTGTTGACAAAAAAGTATATATAAATTTACTCAGATATTTGCATGTTAAATTTTTTGATATGTGTTCACATGTATTTACAACTTATCGTTCTTTGTCAAATGTGTTTGCACATACACGTATTATGCAAAATAAATCTTAGCTAAAAAATGAATTTCTTAAGGTGACTGTTTCTTACATATATAATTTATGGCAAAAAATAGTCACAAAATGGCAATATAAGGAGCCATATAAGTGAGGATAAAAGGGGAGATAATGGTTAAAAATACCTCTATTTGTGTGTGAATAAATTGGTTTTGATTTAAATTTTCTTTAGTTTTTAGCTGAGAAATTGAATATAAATGAAATCATGCAAAACACTCCTATTTGTTGTATATGTATGTACATTATGTTATAAACACAAAACTGATGGCATAGTTTTTAACATATATTTTCACTCATAGATGTACATATACAGCATAAAAATGAGTCCATGATATACATATATATATTACATACTTTCATTTTTATGTCTATTACTATTCTTATTTCATCAGCAGCAAACTAAAGAAAATGAATACTTTTTTGTTTGGTATTTTGAGCTTCCACATCCTGTATCTTTCAGCCTCATATGCATGGTAATCTATTGTTTTTTTTCTGTGACCAGACCTCTAGAATCAACAAGTATAGTCCTTGTTCTTGTTTTCAAAGCAGTTTGTCTCTGCAAAGTGTGTGTGTGCGTGCATGCGTGTGTCCATGTGTGCATGTGTGTGCGTGCACATGAGCCCATGCGAAACTATGTAAATGAGTGTTTTATCTTTGAGAGAGAAAAGTCAGTCGAAATTATTAAAAAGGTGTTGCACCACTGCAACCGATAATGAAATATCTACCAATCAAACTAACATGAAACAGCACCTACTCAGTACCTGGCATGAGCTTAAGAAGTAGAAATATAATGATAAACAAAATTAGTTTCTACCCTCAAAGGTAAGTGTTAGAACAGATTGGTCAGGCTGGAACACATTTCAGAACCAGAGATTAAAGTTTCTGTATAGTTCCCACTTCACTGAGACCATGTTATATTAATCATACACTTAAACCACAAGGAAACAATTCCTCCATCCACCCTCTTAGAGGGTAGTTGTGGGGAAGTAGAACTTGAGTTGTTATGCTTGAATTTACATAATTTTATAATTAAATGATGTTATATTACATAATCTTAGTAAACCTAACATGGTATATGATAAAGGTGTTATTTCAAATCAGTAGGTAAATGATAAATAAGTTGTAAAATGGTGTTCAGATAGTTGATTATGTTTTATTGTAAAAAAATGTTATAATGTATCATTCATAAATATTAAAAGAAGCAAACTCATAGGTAAGTATTATTTGCAATATTAGGGTAAAATTAAATTTCTAAACATAAACCCAACCAATGACAGAAACATTTTTTTAAAAGACTTATGGATTAGTCTTTGTTAACACGTAAAACTTTTGTACTTCTAAAGATACCATGAATAGGAATAAAAAGCAGGTGTCAAATCACAAAAAAGTATTTTCAATTCATTTCATGTATTTGACACGAGTAGTTACAACACACCAATAAGTAAAGATTAGTAATCCAATTAAAAAAAAAAGGACAGGGTGCATTGGTAGCAAACATCAAGAAACTCATGGACACTAAATATATTAGAATCTCTATTATTAAACAAAATGAAAAAACAATATAGAACATTATTGCTATGGAGATAATATTTTGTAAAAATTATAGTATTAATTTATTCATGTTATAAATAAATACATATATTCATAAAAACCTATGATTTTCTCTGATGATAGTGGTTTTCTCTATAAGTTGGATTCTGGGTATATAATCACTTATGAGTCTGTTTTGAACATTTGCAAATCATAGATATGCATTATTTTTAATAAATAGATATCCACATTAAGAAAATAGACTTTCATAATTTTTTATTTCTAATGTGGTAGCGGGTAGGAAAATAACTGTATGAATCTGGATATCTGGATAATCTGTTTTCCATTTGTTCTTTTAAACTTTAGCATTTTCAAAAGTATCTTTAAACCTTAGTACATGCCCTTTGCTGTTGAAAGTAGTCTTTTAAGTATAAACACACACACATCACTTTCCCTAAATTTTATGTAGGGTAGGGGCCTAGATACCCTGGTGGAAAACATATTCAAGAATAATGTTTTTTAGTAGTTTCTATTCTGAGCTTAACTTACAGAGGAAGATTTTTTTAAAAAGCAGTTTTCTTATGTACCTTTGTATTGGAAAGAGCTTTTATTTCATAAGTATTTTGTTGCCTAATTGTGATGAGTATCCTGCAGTGGATTTTAGTAGAACAGATGCTTATTATGATATACGAGAAAAACTTGCTTCCCTAATCACATATAGGCATGAAATGCACCTGGCTTTTGTATATAAAAGTCAATTATCTTCCCAAATGTGTCTCTGCACATTGCATAGACTTTTGGGGATGGTTACCCCACTATTCCCTCAAAAGACAGTTTTACTTAATTATGAAGTTCAAGTTATACTAGAAGTTGGACGATACTGAATTCCACGTTGGAGTAGAGCTTAAGTAGGTGGTGGTGTTGCTGCATGCTAAGGTGGCAGGTCCTGCGGAGAAGAAAAATGTATATGGGGAGAAAGAGCTGTGTCTCTAAAGCAAGAGGATGTTGTGAAGCGCAACATAACCAAGTGTGCAAGCATGTGGAACACATGCAAAAGAAATCTAGTCCAGAGGAGGAAGACAAGGGAAAATCTAGTCCAGCTGAGGAGAAGAAACAAATAAAAGCCAGCTTTAGAAAGCAGCACTTCTTGTGAACAGTGATGAAGAAAAGACTCTTGACAACATGGGAGAAGCCGCAAGCAAGATGGTCAGGAAGGAACTGGGCACACATTGGCAGGGTGGTGGCATGCAGAAGCTAGGGCTCTTGGCGCAGAGCAAATACATATTTTTTTCAATTGTCCAGGTAGCTTTGAATATGCCTTTTTTATTTTAAAAAAGACCATCTAAATGTGTGTGATGAGTTAGCAACAAGGGCAAGAGATTTTTCTAGAAAACACCACAACTTTAATCAGTTGTCTAGTAGCCAAACATTTGAAAGTGGCATTTGAAAGAAATCTTTATAATGTGATATTTCATTGTGAGTTACAGATAATTTTACCTTTTTTCTCAGTTACATAGTGTGTAGGAAGAATAATGACCCTGTAGATGTCCACAATCTAATCCTCAGAACCTGTGAATATGTTTATGCTATATCGCACGAGGGAGTTAAGGTTGCAGGCTGAACTGAAGTTGCTTAGTCACCTGATCTTAAATGGGGAGATGGTCCCTAATTATCTGGGCAGGCCCACTTGCAATAATGAAGGCACTTATAAGAGGGAGGCCAAAAGATCAGAGTGAATAGAAGGGGATGGATGACTCGAGTGAGGTTGAAGTGGTGTGCTTGATGGATGGAGGGAGAGGCCAAGAGCCAGGAGCACCTGTGACCTCTAGAAGCTGGTAAAGGTAAGGATGTGAATTCCCCGTGGAGCCTCCAGAAAAAACACACAGACTTAATGATAGCTTGATTTTAGTCAAGACCCATTTGGACTTCTGACCTCCAGAACCATAAGAAAATAAATGTGTTTTTTCCAGTCACTGAGTTTGTGTTAATTTATTACAGGAGCAGTAAGAAATGAAAACATTTATAATTAAATTGGATATTCCAGGAAACATTGGAAATTGATTTTCTTAAGAAAGGCCTTCATATCAGAATAATGACAACCACAGAATAATTTATGAAAGATAATGACATAAACAATATGAAGGGATGTCTTTTGAGGGCTACTAAAGTTATAAAAGCATCCTCTGATGATATGAGCCTTGAGTGGTGCATAGAGGGTTGTGTTGAATAACTTGATAATCTTCGTGGTCCTATAAAGTCATTAGTAATTTTAGCTTGAGCATACTATAATATGAAATCACTTGGTTCAGTACTCCCAGTGAGGGTTGGGGTTTTGAGAGTAGCTTGAGTTGTTTGAAGACCAGAATATGGGACAACAGGATACTCATTTATAATTCAATTTCTACTATCTATTCTAGTCATGCCATTTATGTATAGGACATTCTGTTAAATAATGCAGACATGATCTAGTGGTGGGAACAGATGAAGAGTGCTCCAATAATAGACATGGAGAAGGGGAGGAACAGAGTTGAAAAGTTGGAAATAGCTGACAGTTTTCCAGAGCCACAGGATTGAAACCAGATTCAACTATGAAAGCTCAAATTACCAAGATCTCTAACTTGATAATAGGTAAAATTAAATTAATTATATTTTCTTAAAACAAGAAAAAATTCTTTGATAAAAGTTTTTAAATGCAGTGTACCTTTGGGTTTGATGCTCCTTATCTTCTGTAAATTGCTCATGGGAAAACACAAAACAAATCTGGCAAATATAGTGATCCTTACATCTATAGAAGTATGATGTTCATCCAGAGAACAGAGGCTTTGCTGGAAACCTCTATGCAAGGATTAGAATTTTCCTTTTTGAGGGATAAAATTCTCAAAATTTCTCCACAATATGGAAATATCTGGTTGGAACTAATAGCACAACTTTATAACATGTTATTGCCCATAAAGTTTATGATTACTTTTTTCTTATCTTCTGATTAATGTAATCAGATTTAAAAACTGAAATTATTTTTAGTAATTTAATTTCCTCTAGAAAGTTTTTTTAAAATTGTTACCTACTTTTCCAAGTCTTCTTTCTTTGTAAACCTTCTTTTTAAGTAGAACTCATATACTCCAGTACATTTTCACTAAAAGCATTTTTTCTATATTTGACCTGTTTAAAGTTTTTAAGGTGTTAATAAACATAATGTATAAGAGTTTATACTATCTGTTTAATCTTATTAAATCTTGGCAGCAAATTGAATTAAACAAAAGTAACAATGATGCACCAAAGGTTTTGATTTGAAATTTCTCCATCAAACATTTAAAAACAATTTTTTAAGTTCACTAATTTGAATAGTGAATTGAGTCTCCTTAATAGGAGAAGATTTTTAAATGCAGCTTAGTTGAAATTGGCAGATATCATAACCAACTATTAATAGTCTTAACGGTTCCCGTGTCTTATTTAGAAAAGGATCGTTTCCATAATCCCAGTGCTTTCCTCAAGATTATATATTTTTATTTCTCCTTTTTATTGAAAAATTAGGCAGATTTCTCATTTGGATATGCACTCTCAGGTAGGATTCTAATATTTGGATGTGAATAAAACTTCAGAGTATTGAAGGCAGCTGGAAGCTAGACAATAGGGTGATCATTCTTTCTCTCCATTGTGTACCAAGGCCCTCCTCAACTTTCGACCTAAAGAGTTAAAACATTATGATGAAACTGGAACTGTCTGGGTGCAGCTTAAGTGTTAAAATAATGAATTATACATGAGTTATGTAGTTCAGTTATAATCTGCTCAATTGGAAGAAAATTCATTTTTTGTTCCCTGCATTTCTTGAGATTAGGAAAGAAGTTGGGGTCTCCTGGAATACTGAAGTTTAGAAAAAGTTCTGTGTTGTTAAATTTACTTTTTAGCAGGATAAATCTACAAAAATCAACATAACTGGAATCTGTGGGAGGAATCTGGCCCCTTCAGTGTACCAGTGAAGATAATTAACTATTACAAGGTTATTTACCTAATTAATAGCTAAGCTGACCAGTGTTTGTTTCTTAACTTTAAACTATTGCTTACATAGTCACATGAACTGTATCTTCCACATTATTGAGTCACGGGCAATCACAAACTAACACTAGCAAGTAGCACAAAATGTTTGTTCCACATAGAATGCAGAGTTAAACAAGATACTTTCAAAGTCCTTTTCCCTTTCCCAAATCCATATATAAAAAGTTTCCTGTGGGATTTCCCAACTGCTATGATGGCTACATACATCAGATAAATTGATTGCTCAGATCTCTAATGAGAAACACTTAGAATTATGGAAAACAAGGAACACTCTATATTGATTGAACACATTCTCACTTTTCCACTCATTGTAGCTTGCCCTAAAGTAAAATGTAATCTATTTGTCTTGTTTGGAGTCTATGCAGACATAGACAAAGATAGTGTGATGGCTGAAGGTAAATACATGCACATTATTAAATAAATTCAAGGCCTTTTTTAATATCATGGTTTTCATTTGCTTTTTACGTTAGCTCTGTCTAGGGAAAAACAGCATTTAAAGATGCAAATCATTTTTATAAAATGCAACTGTACACCTGCCCATAGTGCAGATACTGTGTCTGCCTATTTCTCCCTGAATAGATCTTTCATTTTAACAAGTATCCACTTCATCTTCACATAATGCAATTTGAGTCAGTGAACTGTTATCCAGATTCTATATCTTGACCAGGTAATTAAGAACTGAGACTCCCAGATAGGTTATTTCCACCTCCTTTAAAAGTGTCTACCATCCCTGGGTTACTTTTTGATGCCTTGCTAGTGGCATAACAGTGATGCAGCTGAGTCAGCTTCAGAACAGGGCTTTGTTCCTGTTTTTCTTGTACTCAAGATAGTTCCTCAAAATATCCATACTTGACGATTATAGAATGATTTGTGTACTTTCAATATAGCTTTAAAAATGAGACCTGCAGCTGGATGAGACACATGTGCATGTGTGTTTTAGCATATTTAAACTGTTCATTGAATAAGATAAAGCAAATTTAATTGTATAAGAAGTTTAGAAGAATAAGGAATTATTATAAGGAATCTGGAGGGGAGGTGCTATGCCACTGAAATTTTTCTATACTTTTGTGTTAAATCTTATTTTTTTGTAGTACTTACTAAGCTACAGGAAGCAGTCAAAAAACGACTGTTGCTAAGTTCTATATTGCCTTTGTAATTATCTTAAAATAAAACTTGACTGATACTAAGAACAATTTTCCCTTCAGCCTTCATATACTGAGTTGAGTCTTTTTTCACCCTTCATATACTTAATAACCAGAAGGTAAGTGGTTGTTCTTGTTTCCATTGCAACTTCCAGACTGCTAATTTCTCTCCCTCTTTCAAATTATACTGTTCACTTGAGACTCAAATCTTTTAGGAATATTAGCCATACCCCATTTGTACTGTAGACATCAACAGACCTCCTGGTCACTTTTGTCATTTATTCGTGACTTTATTTAGATCCTTGCTCAAAATCTTCTTCAGCCAAGATCTGTTATTTCACTGATCTCTGCTTCCACATGGAGGTATCATAACAATTCTGTTCTCCATTTTTTGACATCTTCCTCTCCGTTGCTTTTTTACTTTCCTCCACTTTAGTTACTCCACTTGTTGTCAAATCTGAAGCATTTTCTGTATCAATAAATGTACCACCAGGATCTGGATGCAAATATTCTGCCTTCTGGACATCATTCCTCTCTCACTCATTTGCTCAGATATCTTCATGATTATAATTCTTAATCTCTGCTGAGACTCTCACTAGGCCACAGCTACTGCTGCTCCCTCACATTCCATGAATACTTTCTCATCTTCAATTTCCATATTTTTAACTTCAAATGCTGTAATTCATCTCCCTTGCAGATATCATGAGCTTCATTTAACTACCATTAATAGAACACTTTCAATTTCTCTATTCAGCCTTTAAATATTGATGTCCCTATGAGTTCCATCCTAATTACTATTATTTTCTCTTTCTTTACACACTTCTCTCTAAGCTTTAATCATCATTTCTATACTAAAGAGCAAATAATTTCTGGTTTTAGAGTCTGGCTCAGCCTTTATTCTGAGAGTTCATGATTTACTTGACAATAGCACTTGGAAAATTTAGAGATAGCATGTCCTGGTTTCCCACAGATCAGTAAATGGCATTGCCAGCCATTCAGATAACTAATCCTGAAGCTTATGGGTCATTTTTGGGTCCTCCTTCTATATTCTGACAATATTTAATTCAACATTAATTTAGAAAATATTTTGGTTCCAAATATATCTATAATTTTCCCATTTATTTCGATTTCCTATGACCCTAGTCTAGCCACACCCACACTTTTTCTTACCTACTGTATTTTGCTAGACCCATTAGCCTACCTACTTTAATTCTTAATCCCCACACACTTCATTAGCTGCATAGAAGCCACAGTGCTCTTACCATGTCTTTCAGTTTATACCTCTCTTTACTTTTCCATTGTACTTAGACTAACACACGATTCTCACCATCCAAAGCAGAACATATAGTGCAACACATTTTGGCAGGCAGAAGTGCATGTTATGTTTTCATTTCATGATGTCTGGTTTCTTGTAGTGCAAATCAGGAAGTGATTTATCATATTTCCCTGAACTAATGACTAAGTAAATTTTAATACTTTAGAATTTGCATAAATTTTGGAGATTTTTCTCATTTGTCATATGCATAGAGACTGACTCTTGAAGAAATTGATTAATTCATCACAGAAATTAAATAGGATCAGAATTCAAGTTTTCTGTCTTTGTGTGGGCTCTTTATTCTAAAGCACAGTGGATCAAAGTTACATTTTCAGACTCTAAGTTTTATCTTACTGAAAAAAAAATTACAAATGCGTTCATACACTTATTTATACATATAATTTATGTACATGGCATTATTAATTTGAATTAGACATTACTTTAGGCAACTCTACTAAAGGCCAAAAATAGTTTAGACTGAGATAGGTCCGCCTGTGAGAATTTGCTAGAGTCAAAAAGACCCCTTTTAAAACGACTCAATAATCACTAAAATGACTCTTGTGCAAAGACAATGTTAAAGCAAGGCTCCAGTATATATTTTAATCTAGGATATTACTGAGTGTAAGTCATGTGATGACATCTAATGAAAATTTTCCATTGAAAAAAATCAATGTTAACAACTGGAACCGGAGAGCTGTAATGGGTTCAGCTATGTTTTTCTGGCCCAGATCGTGTTCCTATAATATGCAGAGAAGAGGAATTGATGACCTGTGAGCTACAGTGACTTCCTCATCTCATTTGAGTGTTTGATCTTCAGTTTTAAAAAGGTAGTCAGAGTGGTTGCTTTATAATGGAGAAGTTGAACAACAACAACAACAAAAACTTCAGCTGGAGGCTTATTGGCACAGCCCAAGTCTCTTCAGTAAAGAGAGGTGCTTGCAAAGAAAGTTTTTGTCCCAAGGAGGAACTTCTTTAAATAAGCTGCTATAAAAATTGATACAAAAAGCTGACTAGAACCACAATCTGACAAAATTACAGTGGAGGGCAAGTCTAAAGGCCTTAATTGCCTGGATATAGAAGATGGCTTTATTTCAGAGCAAACTTTATACCTATTTACTATACTTAGGCTAGTTGGTCAAGTCTGCTGGGTGGGGAAGATCCATGTGCGAAATGGGGCCACTGGGGAAGGGCAGGAGGGTTTTCGAAGATGACTGCAGTGATAACAGATAATCTGTAATTTAAATGTCTCTTATACCTGGAAAATTCAACTTGCCTTTATCACAGGTGTTCTATCGCCACTTAATTCAGGACTGTCCTTCTTAGTTGGCACCTCTGGATCTCTCAGACCACGTATGTTACTGTGGGCTCCATCTGGCAGAGTGACATCCTGGAGGTAGACTGTGGGACTGTGGGACTCCAAGATGCTATCTCTTGGTGCTGATTGCTCCAAAACCCTTGTCTAACTAACCCAGTTTAGCTATATGAGACAATAAGCAATATGCAGTGCATTCTTAAGGTCTATTTTCTCTTTTTTGGGGTGACCTTAAATATTTGAAAGAGCAAGATTAACAATATAGTCATCACCAATCTGAAGGCCTAAGATTTACCTCTTTGCTCATTGCATATCAAATCTATTTTATGGGCAGAAAAGCACAGTGGGCTCAACTATCCCTGCTTTAGGGCTTATTACAATCTTTACTTGTACTTATTCCTAAGTACAAGTAAAAGTACACAAAGTAACGTAGGTATTTAGCATTTAGCTTTTATTCTCATATGCATGAAAAGAGTGTTCCCCCCAAATTAGAAAAGTTCATGTCTTTATGTAAATGTTACTTTATTATCTGGTTCATCTAGCATATTTCTTTCAAGTTATTTGTTTATTTCTTTCATAAAAATTTTTAAAATAAATGGATTGACTTTATCTTCCATTAGTATAGTTGTTGATTAATACTAAAGTTACTGGAAAGTTACAATTTTTATATTTATAGAATTACAGGGAAGACATCTAGATAATACACTATAGTAACCTGGCATTTATGAAATATTAGTTTTCTATAAACATCAACTCAGAGAGGAAGATCTATATTTTCTTTTCAATATAATAACATTTTGAAAGCTGTCTGTTCTTTAAATTTTTACTAAAATATATAGTGGAACTGGAATTTTAAATACTAATACTTCCTAAAGTGTGTTTTTAAATTTATAAAATTTATATAGAAGAGTAAAAATTATGTCTTTTAAAATGACTGTTGTCTTTTGTGTAGCTTAGAAGAAGTTAAGGAAAAATTGCATAAAATAAATTTGCAAAAGTAATTTATTGAAGGATGATTTGTATATTTAGAGTGAATTTTGATATTTTCTTACCAGGTAAAAATAGTTACACAGCAATTAGAAGGGAGTAGAGATCTAACAACTAGTGGTTTAAAGGAGTGTTCACACATACACATGTGCACTACTGTGTTTGTTTTTTGGCAGCAATTTCCTATCTTGCTTTCTGCCCTCCAAACAAATAATCAGACATTATTGCTCTTTTTATATTTATCTTTTATTTGCAGTGAAATTATCAATAACTCTAATGTGTCGTTGGGGATTGTGAGATTTGCCCTGGACATTTGAACTCACTTATAAAGTATCCTCAAGTTTTGAGTTAAATGGAATTCTGGTTATATCAGTAATTTTAACTTTAAGAGATTCATCATGTACACAAAATAATCTTACATACTTTAAGAGTAAAGTTTTTTTTCTGTTTTTAATTTATATTTTGTTTTGGAGATATATGGTCCAATTCAGAATTAGGTACACAAGAGGGCATCATACATGTAAGGTTTGGGCCTCCTAATGGTTCCCACTTTGCCTGGTTTGAGGTCCCTACTTTGCCCGGTTTGCCTTATTGATGTTGTGTCCTCCCTCTCTCCCTTGGCAGGGTCCTGCTACTGCTAATCCCTTTTTAGAGTGGAGTAAATGTTCAGGGTCTGCTTATGGGAGAGAGCCTGTGTTACTCTGTTCTTTGTTTTTGTGATAGATCACTGAGTATGATAGACTCGAAATCCATCCAAGTTGCTGCAAAGTCCATAAGTTTGTCCTTTATGGCTGCAAAATAATCCATCATGTATATGTGCCACATTTTTTATATCCATTCCAGTTTTGATGGATAGCATGGTAGTTCCATGTTTTTGCTATTGTGAATAGTACTGCAATACACATATGTGTGTAGGTGTTTTTTTTGTAGAATGATTTGAGTTCCTCCAGGTATATTCCCAGGAGGGGGATTGCTGGGTCATATGGAAAGTCAATTTCTAGTTTTTTTAAAAATCACCACACTGTTTTCCATAGAGGTTGAATTAACTTGCATTTTGATATTTTTGTCTTCTGTGTCCTGTATTTGGGCCTTTACTTTGGTGATCTGGAATCTTCTGCTAAAGTTAGGGTTCTGGTGATCTTGTCCCTCCAACTCCCTTAGGTGATTTGTTAGGCTGTTAACTTGTGATCTTTCCATTTTCTTGATGTGTGTTCATAGAGTTATAAATTCCCCTCTTAGAAATGTTTTCATGGTATCCCAGAGGTTTTGGTAAGATATTTTTTCATTTCAGTTTTAATTCTTTTAATTTCTTTTAATGCTTTTAATTTCTGTTTTGATTTCTTTGTTGACCTAGTAATCATTCAGTATTATGCTGTTTAGTGTCAATGTCTTTGTGGGTTTTGAGGGAATTTTTTTGGTGCTGATATTTATTTTAATTCTACTGTGGTCTGAGAAGGAGCATGACAGTATTTCAATCTTATGAGATTTGTTTATGTTTGATTTATGGCCAAGGATATGGTGATCTTGGAGTATGTTCCATGTGGTGATGAGTAGAATGTATATTCTATGGTGGTTGGGTGGAGTGTTCTGTAGGTATTTGTTAAGTTCATTTGGTCAAGTATTCTGTAGGTATTTGTTAAGTTCATTTGGTCAAAAGGTTCCAGATCTCTTTGTGGATTTTTTGCCTCAATGATCTATCTAGGGTTATTAATGGTATATTTAAGTCACCAGCTACAATAGTGTTAAGTTCGATATCTTTTTTTAGTTTACTTAGTAGTTGCTTTATAAATGCTGGTGCTCTTGTGTGGGTGCATATATGTTTAGAATGGATATTTCTTGTTGATGTATTGAACTTTTTGTCATTATGTGGTTTTCTTCCTTATCTCTTAATTTTTGGTGGCTAAAAGATTGTTTCGTCTAATATTAACATCATGACTCCTGCCTTCTTTTGTGATCCATTCACCTGGAATTTGTTTTCTATTCTCTAAGTCCCTTGTAGTGAGGTGAGTTCCCTGAATGCAGAAAATTATTAGGTCAAGTTTTTTTTTAATCCAGTTTGCCATTCTGTGCATTTTGCACATTCACATTCAGGCTGATTATTGAAATGTGACTGTTTATCCCCATCATGAGGTTCTTATAAAGTTTTTTCTTCATTTGTTTTCTTTTAACTTTTGGGTTGATGTATGTGTGTGTTTTCAAGTTTGCAGTTGTGATGTATTCTCTGTTGATTCTGTGTTCTCCTGTTCTCTTGGGAAATGTGTAATCATTCTTTTTTCCCCTTTCTTCTGTGCTTAATACCTGTTTAAGCATCTCCTGTAAAGCTGACCTGGAAGCTGCATAATCTCTTAAGGATTGAATGTCTGGGGAGGATTTTAATTCTCCACCACTGCTAAAGCTGAGCTTAGCTGGGTGGGAAATTCTTGGTTGAACTTGTTTATCTTTGAGGACTTTGAAAATTGGACTCTAGTCCCTTGTAACTTGTTGTGCTTCTGCCAATAGATCTACTGCTATTCTGATTAGTTTTCCCTGGTAGGTAGTTGATCTTTATCCCTTGCTTGCTGCCTTTAGGATTTTTTCTTTTCTACCTACTTTGTGTAGGGGAATTTTTATGTGTCTTGGGGTTGGTCTCTGATTTGATGTCTTGTGGGTGTTTTCAGAATCTCTTGCATTTGAATTGTCTCATCTCAGGTGAGATGGTGAAAGTTTTCTTAGATACCCTCCTGGATTACTTGCTCCAAGGTGTTCTCTGTTTCCCTCTCTTCTTCTGAGATACCAATCAGGTATAGGTTTGGCCACTTGATATAATCTCTTGGAGACATTGTTCTTTCTTTCTGAATTTTCTTTCTGTTTTTTACAGATTGGGTTAATTCCATGTTTTGATCTTCAAATTCTGAGATTCTTTCCTCTTGTTGTTTAATTATACCTTCCATGTTGTCATTTTGTTATTTATTTCCTGAATGAAATTTTTTATGGCCAAAATCTGTGCTACAAGTTCTTTCAGTGTTGCATCTTGTCTTTGTTAAGTGTTGTTCATTCTTTCCATTCATTTCCTAATCCTTGTTGTATTCTGGGGCCAGTTGGTGACTTCCATGTTTGGGCTCTGAGGTCTGATTTTTCAGGCATTTTCTCTTTGGTACACTGGAAATTACCTGTGCTCTTCTGTTGATGTTTTCTCATTTGTGGCAGATCTGTCTTTTCTCTTTACTTCCATTATTCAGTGGCAATGGGAGGGGATTTCATTTCTGATATTTGCTCAGCCCTCCATTCTTCCCTGATAAGGGCTGTGGGTGGGACGCTTTGCTGCCTCTTGTTTTTTTGAGAGTCAAGTAAGGTGGAGGATTGGGAGCTAGGATTCAGAAACTAACTGTAAATCACAGTGTTCACTGATTGTGCTATTTGTTCCCTGACATCCACTCCCCACCACCATGCTATATGAGGATGAAATGGGCATGTGTATGTACCTCCTGAGCCCAAGATACAGTATCAGCAATGCAGAGAACAGAGAAAAGTAGAATAATATAAGACTGACAAAAATTAAAAACACAAAAAAGCAAAAGCAAAAACCAAAACAAAAAACAATTACACACACACACACACACACACACACACACATACATACACACACACACACCAAAACAAACTGGAAAAAAAACAAAGCAAGACAACAAAAAACAGAAAAACAACAAAACTGAACACACATACACCCCCAACATAAAGCAAAAGAAGAAAAAAAGAAAAGAGAAAAAAAGGAATTCATATGAAGCACTCACACATACATTCACACACAGTAAACTAAAAATAGAGAACAACAAAAAAAAAACAGAGAAAACTGAAAGATGAGTACTCAGTCATTCATGTACACACATAAACAGAAAACAAAAAGCAAAAGAAAAAAGAAAAATAAGTGGAGGGAGGGCAGATCAAAGCTTCACATACATAATTCATTCACAAAGAAAAAATAAAACAAACAAAAAAGCAACCTGCCCTGTTGTGGCAGACTCTGTAAAGATGAGCACTCAGTCATTCATGTACACACATAAACAGAAAACAAAAAGCAAAAGAAAAAAGAAAAATAAATGGAGGGAGGGCAGATCGAAACTTCACATACATAATTCATGCACAAAGAAAAAATAAAACAAACAAACAAAAACAACCTGCCCTGTTGTGACAGTCTCTGTAATTGTTCCTCTCAGCTGCTCACAGGTAAACCCCTCTGCTGTTTCCTGCAGAGCTGCAGCCTCATTCATACTCCCCAGTGTCTGGCCTGGGAAGGAGGAGGAAGTAGTGGGGATGGGTGGGGCTTCAGTCCTTCCATCCTGCTCTCATGTGATCAGGGGAATCCCCTCTGGTGGGGAGGTGTGGGATGTCTCTTCCCCAGGTCCTGGAAGGGGGTGCCCCAGCCAGGCTTATCCTGGAGTAGAGTCTTCCTATCACGGCTGATGCCAGGCTCCACCAGGGTTTGTCCCTCTCAGTTGTGCCCTAGCCATGTGGGTCTGATGTTTAGAGGATTGCTGGGGAGGAGGGTATTGGGTCAGCCCCCGACTTACTGCTGATTTCTTTGGGGTTCTTCCTTATCCTTTTCTGGTCACACCCTTTGTCTCATGCCTGAATCAGGGGTAGGGTGCCAGAGACTTAGCCCTTGTCCTGTTCTTTTGGAGGTTGTGCTTTTGGGATATTCTCTCTGGGTCACAATCAACTCCTGAGTAGTTAATCTGCCTCTCACAGAGGTTGAGTCTGTTGCTCTGTAGTGAACAAGCCAGAGCACTGACCTGTCCAGTTTTCAAGATGGTGGCAGGGTACCTCTTTCATCTTCTCTGTGGGCTCTGTTTCTGGGCTCCCTCACTGTGCTCCCTCCACAGCCCTTGCTGCCAGTGTCTGGCCCAGTGCTGCAGTGGTGAGGCAGAGCCTGGAGCCAGCATCACTCCCGGAAGCTTCTTCCCAGGAAGGGCTTTGCTGATTTAAAAAAATGGTGCTCAGTTTCTGTGCCCCAGGAAGTGCTAGGGTCCAAGCAGAGCAGCTGCAGCACCAGCTGCTTCACCAGGAGAGCCCTGGCCACTTGCTCCCAAGTCCCCACTCAGTCAGTCACTGACATTCCAACTTACAGACATATACACAAAATTTTCCATACACTCACTCACTCACACTGGGATTTGCATAGTACAACTGGCTCTGCCGCCATATTCCTCCCTTCTCTAACAGTAAAAATAATTATGCAGGTCACAAACAAAACACTTATAATTCCAAATCCAGATATATAGCTGACAGCAACACTCATATAAACATGTTATGCATATATATGTACATATGTATATGATAAAATATATATTCAAGTTCAACTTGGAAAAGGTTAATCATTTAAGAAATTAATTTCAATATTTCATTGCCTTATACTCTATTTTCAATTTGGAGTTGTTTATCTGAGACCCTATATTCAAGAGATCTCTTTTTCCATTTCTCAGCTTCATTTTTTGGATGATTACTGGTCTACAGTTGGGTTATCTAGAACTAAATTCCTGCTTAATGATAAGTTGTTCACAGCATAGGCTTTGATCATCCTGTTTTGGCTCAGTCTTGACAACATAGCTATTGACCTCATGATTAGGGAATTGTGTGGCTTTTCTACAAACCTTCATTTTCTCAGCTGTGAAATGGTAATGTTGAAAGTGCTTAGTTCATAGAATTTCTGTGAGAATAAATGGGGCAAAGAACGTAAGACATTTAGTGAAGTATACTGGGATACAGTACATTTTCATGAAATTTTTATCAACTCAGAAATGTCATTTGGCCTCAGTCAATATGGACTTCGAAATTTAGGAGGTTGAGTCAGATGGCCCCTAAATCTCCCTTTAGCTTTGATACTATGAGTCTGAAATGAAGTAATGCAAAGTGAAATATTAAATTCTTTTTCTTTCTTTTTTTTTTTTTGAGTAGGAGTCTCACTCTGTCACCCAGGCTGGAGTGCAGTAGCATGATCATAGTTCACTTGTGATCACGGTTCACAATCAGCCTCAAGCTCCTGGACTCAGGCAATCCTTCCACCTCAGCTGCCTGAGTAGATGGAACTGCAGGTGCTTGCCACCACACTCAGCTAATTTATTTTTGTTTTTATTTTTTTGTAGAGACGAGGCCTCGCTATGTTGCCTAGGCTGGTCTCGAGCTCCTAGGATCAAGTGATCCTTCCACCTTGGCCTCCCAAAGTGCTAGGATTATAGGTGTGAGCTACCATGCCTGGTCAAAATCCTCTTCTTTCTTGATGTAAGAGAAAGGGTGAAGAAAAACTTAATCATGGTTGGATTCTCTTTCAAGTTTACTAGAATTCTGATTATGTATCATTTTGAACATAGAGTTTATTCTGGAAATCATTAAATTTACTTTCCTTACTTAGCTCCATAATTTTTCAACTGTGAATAAATTGGAATTTAGTAGTAATCTCTGATTTATCATTTCTCTAGATAATTATTTAAATTGTAATCTTGGAATTTCCTAACATTTGTCTTGAAGTTGTTTATCATTTCTATGTGTTATACTGTATTGCACATTTATGTATATATAAAATGCATGGCTTTAATTATTTTACATGTCCACATACAAAAAGTATACAACTTATAATTTCAAACTTATCATTTTGCAACTTGCTATTTTTGCTTCACTATTCCTTTCTGACACTTATCTATATTGGAACATGTGATCTAAGTTTATTCATTTTAGCTACTGTTTAGTATTCAAATGTATGAATAGATGACATTCTTTGGTGACTTTTTGTGTTTTTTTCCAATATGAAAAACAATGTAAAAATAAACATTGAAGTATAATTTATCATACATGTAATGTATGTATACATGAAAGATCCTATGGGCTATTTCTGGCATTGGAATTGCAAGTGTTTTGTGATTTCTGTGATTAATTTTACTCTCAATATTAAGTGCACAAGATAGTTTTGTGCACATGATGAATATCTTTATATAATTAAAATTACTGACATAACTAGAATACCATTTAACTCAATCTTAGAGATTATTTTCTGAGATATTTATGCTACATTTACATAACTGTGTTTAAAAGTCATTTTGTCTATATGCAGAGAGATGACATGGCATTTTTAATGCTTAACTAACTCATTATCAATAGAGTCAGTGCACGATGTTTTGCTTGGCTGAACTCTGTAAAGTATATGCAGAGTACTTTTTAAGCATTCAGAGGTTTAGTGACCTGCTTTGCAAAATGATGTTAAAAATATCGTTCAGATGAATGTTTAGAATATGAGGTTAAAGATGAATACGCTTTCAGGTAAATCATCACTATGCGAATCCTAAAGGGGGGCAGGATTTTCAAATGCCTCTCCTTGTAAGCAAGAGAGTTTGTCAAAGCTCAATGGATATTAGATCTGAGATTTGAGTAGTGCTATCTTTCTTTGAGAATATAATTTGTTGTACTTTCACTCCCGCCCCGCTCATATGCAGAGTTTAAAATGCAATGGCCAGAAGACAAGGAAGTGCCACTCGAAGTATGTGGACATGGATTCCTGGACTGCTGCTGATGACTGTGATCTTTGGGGGTCAGCAGGGGTGTGGACAAGGCCAAGGTAAGTGCAAGCTTTTTCTAATTCTTTGAGAGCTGGATATTTCACTTTATGATGAAATTTTGTGTGTTTTTGGTTTGCTGTTTAAGCGATTTATTGTGATCTTTCCCTAGTTGTTTTTATTGTTGCTGCTGCTGTTATGGCGGCTTGTAATGCCTCCGAATCAGTTAAATTAAACTAGAATGAGGTGTGAGCCATATCAAATTTGAATTCAACTTTCTGAAATTGACTTTTCTCTGTTATAGTAGATGATATATATGTCTGTGTGTATGAAATTTTATAAGAACATACAGCATATAGAGGTTTTATATTTTTGAAGAGAAGTTTTTGGGTCTTTGTTTCTTTTCTTTAGTGATGTTTATGTTTTAAATTTTTAAATTTCAAGAACATATTCTTAAAGGAGGTGATGTTTAGAAATGTAGTGAATAATTTGATGTTCTTCAAGTGTATTTAGGAGAAATTAATGATATAGTGGAACTGCAAGGTTGTGGCATCCTGGATTGTTCTTTGGAGAGCAGAAGAGGGCCATAGATTTTAAAACAAGATTTTCAATTCTGATTTTGTCAATAGCTGGCTGGAGTAGTTTATGCCAAAGCTAGTATCTATAAAAGTATTTTGTGATAAGTATTGTATTATTTTTGGAGGTGTGTTGCCTGTTAAGATACAAATTGCAATTTAATATTTCATATGGTAAGAGGTCCTAATCCCCTGGAATTGTTCTTTTGTTTGGAGAGTGAATTTGACATTGTTTCTGCGTTTGTCAAGGCTTGAAATGAAATCTGAACAGGAAAGTTATAGGGGTAAGCATATTAGTCCAGATGCAGTTGAAAATGTGTAATGGTGTTATATAATTGTGATGGTGTTGAGCTTTGTTAGTCCTTTGATTTCTAAAATATTTGGTAAAGAATTTATTAACTTTTTAAAAGATCCTTCAAAAAGAGCAGTTTGCTTGGCATATATAATATTGATCAGTGCATTTTGAAATTAAATAGATATTTTTCAAAAATACTAATGCATATGTGTTTGTGTGTGTGAATGCATGCAGATAATCAGTTTTATTAAGTAAGATGAGCTTTGATTTTAAAGTTTTCTTTCAGCGCCATTAAGAAATTATATTAGCATCTAGTTGAATTCCCAGTTTTCTTTTTTTATGGTAAAAACAATGTAAGAAGATCATATTTAATACACATAGTAGTTTTTTTTCATGAAAGGTCTAAAACAAGCATCTGTAGGCAGCAGCTACGTTGCATTTCTGTTGGCTAAAAAAGTTGTTTATTCCTCTGGCAAAGTGTGGGATCACCAAAATGCATCATGACAACTGTTTTTCTGCAATAGTGATTCAACAGGAAGTGAAGTGTTACACAAGAGTGCCAAAATCCCTTCCTCTGGCTATCGTTTCCAGTAGTTGTAGCTTGTTCTATTTGGGTAATAGCAGATTAGCTATTTAAAATATTCAAGTAAAAATTAGTATCTTCTGTCTTATTTGTCCAAACCCTTTATTCTTTCCTATAGATCGCTCAGTCTTTCCTTTGATAGTGGCCATCATTTATTTAAAAAATGGCCTGAAATCAATTTCAAGTTTAGCTACAGTGAAGCTTCTAATCGTAAGTGCAAGTTAAGTAATTTACCTTCTTTTTTTTTTTTTTTTTGAGTTGGAGTCTCACTCGGTCACCCAGACTGGAGTGCAGTGGCCGCTTCCGGCCACCGCAGCCTCGCCTACTGGGCTCCGGCGATCCTTCCGCCTCAACCTTCTGAGTAGCTGGAATTACAGGCATGTGCTATCACACCCTGCTGATTTTTTGATTTATTGTAGAGATGAGGTCTCGCTGCCCAGGCGGATCTCGAACCCGCGGGCTCAGGCAATCCACTCACCTCAGCCTCCCAAAGGCGCGGGATTACAGGCTGAGCCACCCGAGCCCGGCAATTCACTTTCTTTTTAAAAGAATAAATTAAAATAGATGATTATTCAAAGGACAAAACAACTTAATAGAAAACATAATGGAATGCTTTAGTAGTATAATTAAGGAATTTTGCTTTCTTTGTGGTAGCTAGACTGAGTGAAGCAGATTTCTTTGGTATAATGAACAAATCTTGTAATTGCAAATGTAACCCTAGCTACATATTATCATTTAGAACAATAATCCTTATTAAATATTATTTTTAAATTTGTGCAGTTAAGAATAACTTAAAAATAAAAGTTTTAAAATTAGACCTACTGCTGGTAGGAAAATAAAACATTCAAAATAGATATGAGGGACACCCTAAAAAACCTAAATTTAATGATAAAAAAGTATGCCATACTCTTACATGTTTAAACTTCAGTCACCTTCAAAGCACTCTCTGTTGCAATACACCTATTGAATGTTTTTTCCACCACTTAAACAGTTTTTGAACTCATTGATTTTGATGCGTTTTAGTGCTTCTGCCATTTTGGCAAAACGTTTCCCTTTGGGAACTTTTGTCATCTAGAGAAACAAACAAAAAAGTCACTTGGGCGAGATGGGGCGAATAGGGAGGGTGGGGCATAGGAGTCACACCATTTTTGGTCAAAAACTGCCGAACCCTCAGCGTGGTGTGGGCAGGTTGTTTGTGTAAATCACCCATCATGAAATGAGCAAACACATTAAAGAATCTCCAAAAATTTCAGTGAAGCCGAATATAGCCTTTCACAACAATGCTAGATGGTACACTAATGTCCATGGGCTCCTAGTACATTTATCTACTAGAGGAAGTCTGTAATACAAGGGAGCTGCCCTCAAAAAATAATTTCAGTTTTTGGGATTCTCCCTTGTAAATAAGTTTTTCCAGATATTAAATTTAAAACTTTGTCTTATTAGGACCACCAAAGTCTAAGAATATGATTAAATACTGTTAAGTCCCCTACATATGATCCTTCGAGTTGCGAATTTTCAAAGATGTGAAGGTGCATTTGCTTTCCCAATCACATATATTAATTTATGTGTCTGGTGTATATACAGCCCCTGTATGCCAGTTGTTGTACTGTACTGGACTACTGTAGTTTTCAAAGTATTGCACGTAAGATTAAAAATGTTTTCCTTATTTTTTGTGTTTGTTTTTTAAGTATTATTTGTGTGAAAAGTATCATAAACCTATTACAGTACAGTACTATATAGGCAATTGTGTTTGTTGGGTACTTAGGCTAACTTTGTTGGACTTACAAACAAATTTGACTTATGAATATGCTCTTGCAATGGAACTTGTTCATATGTAGGGGACTTACTATATCAATGAAGTATGATTCTTGCAGCAAATGTGCATGAAAATGTCATATTATTTTTACAAAAATTTAAACTTCTTAGTCATACTAATAAAACAAAATTATACTTTCTATGCAAATTCTTTACTTTTATGGGTAAATTGCATTCTAAGCATTTGTGTGTCATTGGGTAATCTGAATGTTCTTTTTCATACAAACCTGGTTAGAAATGATAGTCAAGTTGTAAAAACAGAAGAAAAAAATCCATTTACTCAAAAACGTACATGAAATGGTATTTCAACTGCATTCAGCAGTATTATTTCAACTATGTGCAGCCACCACTTATAAGAAATGCAATCTGAATTCTAAATAAGAATGCTGGCCCATGGTCCTTCCGGAGCATCAGATCATATATATATATGTGTGTGTGTGTGTATGTATGTATGTATACACACATACATGCAGATAAACAATTTTATTAAGATTAGCTTTGATTTTAAAGTTTTTGCTTCAATGTCATTAAGAATTTAAATCAGCATCTAGTTAAATTCTCATTTTTCCTTTATGATAAAAACAATGTAGGAAAATAATATTGAAAACACATGGTAGTTTTTTCACCAAAGGTCTTATACAAGAATCTGTAGGCTGTAGCCACATTGCAAGAGGAAAGGTATGGACAGTGGGTGGGAAGCAGGTAGATGTTCCTTGTCATTTTACTGTTTCTGTCAAGAAAAGCAGGTGCTTGAGAACATCCATGTCTCTGTCTTCTGACTTAGGGAATAATATAGGTGCTTGTCTTCAGAGCAGCATTCTCCAGCTCGGACTCTGTATCTGTGCTGCTCAGGTTGCGTGTGCATTAGAAAGTGCTTTGTATATGAAAATGAAGCAAACCCTAAAGATAAAGTAGTGTATGAACTTTATTTTTATTTTTTATGTTTTGAATTGGATTCTCACTCTGTCGCCCACTGCTGGAGTGCAGTGGCAAGTTCACGGTCACCCCAGCGTTAACCTGCTGGGCTCCGGCGATGCTAACTCCTCAGCCTTCCAAGTAACCGGAACTACAGGTGTGCGCTACCATGCCCGGCTAATTTTTTTATTCATTGTAGAGATGAGGTTTCACCAGTTGTGCAGCCTGTTCTCAAACTCATGGTCTCAGGCACCTCCGCCTCCCAGTGCTGGGATTACAGGCTTCAACCACTGCACCCGGCCATGTATGAATTTTAAAAGAAATTATACCTCTCTATGGAACTAAAACAAGTAACATATGTTCCGATTTTTTTTTTGTCTTATAAAGGACTACCTCAAAATATACATTTTCAAGCAACTAAGACATTGACTGTGGGATAATCTAGATAAAACTGAACAGACATTTAATAAAGTGTGGGTATAATTTAGAGCATAACAAGTGAAGTTACGGGAGTGTTGCTTGGGAAGAGTGGCACTGTAAAAGCCAGTCAGCTTGCAGGGTCCTAGGGAGTGCTGGCAACAGTTATATTCAAAAGCAGAAATTATTTTCAAACTCAGAAAACCTCATTTATTTATTCCCTCAACAGTATGTTTAAGTAATAATACATAAGAAATACATAAAGAAATAAATACATAAGAAAAAAAATTGGCCACTAACATGAGTGTCAATGTAAAGAAAATGTGAAGCAGTTTAGTATTAATGAATGGTTGCTAAAAATTAAAGTATTGATTTGGACTTTAAAGAGCAAATAAACCATTCATAAATATTGCTTTGTTATTCTTAAAATATTTCTTTTTTCTTTCTTTCTTTCTTTTTTTTTTTTTTTGAGTTGGAGTCTCACTCTGACCTGCTGGGCTCCGGCGATCCTTCCACCTCAGCCTTCCAAGTAGCTGGAACTACAGGCGTGTGCTACCACGCCCAGCTAATTTTTGATTTATTGTAGAGATGAGGTCTCGCCCAGTTGCCCAGGCAGGTCGCGAACCCATGGGCTCTGGCTCACCTCAGCCTCCCAAAGGCGCGGGATTACAGGCTGAGCCACCGAGCCCGGCAAAATATTTCTATTTTAATGGCTTGCATAAAAGAGTGCTTTTTTGGTATGTAATAAAGGTGTGTTATTTTGGGGAAACATATTAAGAATAATTACAGGAAAAATGAAATGAAGATGTCAGTATGTTTCCAAAAGTGAGTCTACCAGATCATTTGAAATAGCATCATTTTAGAGTTTTTGTAACTAACATACAATTTAAATGTAGTAATAATTTTAAACACATTATCATGAATATACAGAAAATCTTAATCAATTTGGTTTCCATGGTAAGTTTACATGCTTCAATTCTAAATTTAAACCCTGATGCTAGATGCGAGAAAGTTTGACATTTTGAAGAAGCAACTGGAGTTCACTCATGTAGCAAACTTAAATTTTGAGGACAATTCAATTTAAATCTTCCATTTTTATGATCAGATTTGGATCGGCTATTAAGCATTTTCAAAATAAAATCTGATGATATCTAGCAATTATAATCTTAGGTTTCCTTGCCTCCACCATGAAATATTTCCATGAAGGGGTAAAAGTTTGGAAAGACAGATCACTTTGTTGTCCTATTTAGCAAGTTCTTAAGCTATATTGTCTTGAAATCATTATGTGTAATTATACAAAGTTAATCTCTTGTGTCTTGCATTTCATTGCCGCATATCCAGTATTTCTCTAGAGAGATAAGAATGGAATGATGGAGAGAGAGAGATGAAGAACTCTCTCCCTCTCTGATTTTCCCTCTTCCTCCCACCCTCCATTGAGCTTCTTGCAATCTTTTCCCAGTGTACTTCAAAATTATTTTTATTGTTCTCTTTATCTTCTCTTTCCTTCAAGAAACTTAAATGATTGTGCAATTTTATCAGTAATAGAAGATAATACTCAACTTTGAATTGAAGGTTTTATAGCTATAACTTTTAGATGGGAAAAATCTCAGACCATGTGATCTATGAGTTTTAATATCTTAGGATCACTACCAGTAAGGAATAATCACCTTGAAAAACTTTACTGGTATCTGGAGTTTGTTTTTTGGGGTTTTACTTGGTAATTTTTTTAAAAATCTTATAACAATATTGTTTTAAGAGAAGTGAGCTCAGACATTTGGCAGTAAATATTGAATGATTATTTGTGTATCCCAAGAGACATGGTCTTACAATATCAAGTTAAGTGGTGGTGAAATTGAACTCTACTATTTAAAAGAAGTCAATGTTTCTTACATTCTTTATCAAATATAAAGACATTTTCATTGTGCTAGAAAAGAATATATGTAGCAAAATGTAATAGAATTTATTTTACTCTATGGCAGAGGTCATTTTAGTTTTAGATTTACACTTCTTAAAATTATAAATGCAAATATCCAAGATTTAAATCCCACATCGGTGCATACCACAAACAATGTTCAAAATCCTAGTTATCATTTCCAACAGCTTTTAGCTGCAAAAGAAGCCAGCTAGTCTTAGAGAGTATATGAAATATACCATTCCTGTAGCTTGAAAAGTTCATACTATATGGCAAACAGGGATAGTAACAATTTAAGAATGCCAATAGATTTACTTTAAAGACAATAATGTTTTAAAATAATTTTTCTTCAAAATTTGGTTTCATGAGGAAACGAGCTGTGTGGATTCATCATGCATATCAAAATAAAAGTAGTCATTGCAAGCTTTTTAATGCAATCTGCTTTGGAGAGTAAGAAAGGTGATGCTGTAATATCTAATGGCAAAGATTTGCTTTGAAATACTCCCTTAAATCTTATTTTTTTTCCTACAGTAAGGGATTTCTTTTTACAATTTAGATGGGATATTTAGAATTTTGTTTTCATGTTTTAGACTATCTTTCTTATCATCAAAGACATTGCCATGAGGAAAAAAGACAAGTTCTAAAATATTCAATTTTGTGGGGGAAAGAATTAACTAATTTATACCTCTTTTACTAGAATTGCATTATGTCATTCAATATTTAGATGGTATTCATTTATAATATCTTCAAGAAATTCATATTGTGCAACATAATAAAGTGTGCTATATTTCCCCTCTAATTTATTTTTTGAGGTGAATCTTCCTTTAGTGAGCCTTCTATTGCCTTCCAAAATGAAATTTATTTAGGAAATTACTATCCCAAGTGATGTAAGTATTTTTATTGAGCTTTGATGTTCTGTTTGCACATGTATGAATACTGTACGGGCACTCAATTTAGAATTAATTTGAAGATTTTGGTTGCATTTGGAATTTGTTATGGAATTTAACATGAAGAATAGATACATTTACTAGACACTATTGTCTAAGTCATACATTGGTTTTATGTCTCTCTCCACATATACAGAAAAAACAAGTCAAATTTGGAGTAAAGAAATCATGAAAAGCTAGAGAGATAGAGCGATAGAAATAAATGGTATAAACAGAGAAAAGGGACAAAGTGATTTGATTAGGAGTGAGAAACACATAAGCTAAGATTTTCTAATATAGGCTAGTAGTACTAAGACATAATTTAAATTCCTTAAAATTAGTCTGTATATGAAGTTTTTACTAGGACTTTTCTGCAAAAAAAAAAAAAAAAAAAGAATAGAATGGTAAGAGGCTGAGAAATGAGATTCTATCATGCAGTCACTTGCCCTGTTCCACTCTACCCTGAGATCAGCTTCATAACCATCCCTTGATGTAAGCTGCTAAGACTGTTTTTTAAGAGCAACGTAAGTTTTTTTATCTACAAATGAAAGTACCAGGGCCTGGATATTAGAGACCAAGAGATTTGAAATGGCCCTATGCATGACACGGGGTGCCACAGCCTTTGGCAGAAATTACTGCTTATTCTTAATTCTCATTGTTCCTTTCTACAACCTGCAATGCCAATACCTACTTCAGCCTACAGACAAGCTTGAGCATCACTAATGTCACTTATGTTGCTTAAAAAAAAAAAAATCATGAATTTCAAGTTCCCAGCTGAGACTTCAAGAGACTTAAGATTAAAAAAAAAAAAAAAGACAAAAACAAAACACCAAACCTAGAACAACCTCTCCATTATGAAGGCTGCATATAGTGTCTATGGTGTTTGTCTTTAAGAGATATGTCCTATCGGCAACTTTTTTTCCTTAAATCATAGTACCTTGTCTAAAAGCTTTTCCTCAAAAGTTAGGAAGCACTAAGATTTTTATATATGGTCATATCACAACCTAATATATGTATCATCTGTAGTTTTATCAAAGCGTAAATTATTTGAGGATTTTATATTTAATTATATGTGACTGTAATTGAGATGCAATGTATCTTATTTTTGCTTTTTCCTTATAATGACTCTTAACTTATTTTTCTTGTTAACTTCTGATGCTTATTTGTAAGATATACCTCTTTCTTCTCCATCTAACTATCTTCTTTTTGACCTTAAACTCATGTCACCCACTCTGCGTCTTTTCCTGGATTTCTCCTTCTTATAGTTTATATGTCACTTCTCATAGTTTACATAGCTCTCCATACACAACAGTATCACTATTTCGCAATCTGCACTATAATTGTTGGTTTGTACCTTTTCCTTACTTATTTATGAGCTCATTATTGATTCAAACTGTACATTTATATATCCAACCAGTATTGATAAAGTATTTACTTCGGGCTAGGAATTATTTTGTGTGGAGAAAATTGACCAGAAGCTCTACCATCATGAAGCTTGCACTCTAATGTGGGCAGACAGATGGAACTCAATAAACAACATAAATATGTAAAGTATAATAAGTTAGTCAGTGAATATTAATACTGGCATGGGGGTCAGAGAATTTTGAGAGGGTTACTCTTAATTGATAGTCAAGAAAGCCCATAAAGAAGAATGGAAATTGGGAATTCAAGGTAGTGAGACCCTGAGTCACACAGAGATTTAGGGGAAGAACATTCCTTGCAGAGGGTACAGAAAGTATGTAAACCTCAAACTGATCATCCCTTATAATTTGCCAGAACAGTAGAGAAACTGGTGTGGCTAAAGCAAAGTACACATGATGGAGAGTAGTTGAAGATCCCAGAAGTAACAGAAGAGAGGAGAAGAGATGGGAGTTGTATAGAGTTATACTTGCTGTTATAATGACTTGGCTATTATTTGGAATGAGATGGAAAATTAATGGGGATTTTAAATTTTCTTTTTGATAATTCACTGAATTTTGAATGGTCACTACCAATGACTCAATAATCTAGCTGTGTTCTTTCTACAATAGACTACAAGCTAAAGTATTAAAGTAATGTTAAATTCTAATGTAAGCTAATTGAAATAGGATTTTATCTTTTTTCTACTTCCCATTACTGAATAGCTCATTTTTAATTAATTTGAAAGCTTTCTATGATAGTGAGCCAATGTAATTTTGCTTACTGTATAACTTATTCTTCATCAGATTTAGGTAGTTAATTGAAGATGCTAATTAGAAAGGCCACTTGTTCTGTTGAATGATGTTGATAAAACTGCTTTCAAATTACATAAATTGATGTTGTATTAAGTTGTGTTTCTGGAACCCAACTGTAGACAGTGGTAATGAGTTAATAGTACTAAGTAGACACCTTTCATTTCTATAGTAAAGGATATTTGTAAGTGGGAAAACTTATTGGCTTCAGATCTTGGAAAACCAGAAATGCTTGTATTTTTATTTCCACATGAAATTGTCTTTCTGGAAGAAAGGTGTCTCCTTACACCAAGCACACATTTACCCTACTATGCCTTACCTTATGACTTTACTTTCACCAAAAGGGTTTTTTTGGGGGAAATTAACCTCTCATGATAAACTGAAAGGAGAAATACTGAAGATACAAAAGGAGGTACATTTTATTAATGAATAGAAAGCATAAAGATAAATAAAAAGGAAGAAAAGTAGAGGGAGAAGAGAAATACTGTAACTTAAAAATTAGTTTCAAAAAATGAGTAGCATGTACACAGTCATCAACAAGTCAATCCACAGATACTTACCAAGGGCCTACTATGTGCTAGGCACTAGGGATATAGCAATGAAGAAGGCAGAGACTCAAGTGGTTGTAGTATAGTGGGGAGGGAATGAGGAAGAATACACATACATATTTCAGCACATAAGTGGTAGGTCTGTGGGATGCACTGCTATGAAGAAGACTGGATGTGATGATGTGGTTGAGTAAAACTGGCAAGTGGGGAGTCCCTGATAGGGCTCTGGGGGCTCCAGAGAATTTTTCTCTCGGAGGAGGTAATATTTCATTTGAGACTAGAACTTTTAAAAAGAGGCAGGAATTTTGCTCATTTTCTGAGCAGAAAGAAAAACGTAAAGTCCAGTAATAGAACACAGCTTGATGTTGTCTTGTGGAGAAAAACCAGTTTGACTGGAATGTCTATGAAGGAAGGGCACAGAGGGATATGACACGGCTGCTCCTAGGAAACAAATTTAGATCTTGTAACAAAGTTTGGAAATAACTTAAATCCACTGAAAGTTTTAAGATAGAAATGTGTTGTGATCAGCTGTGCTGTGCTCCTATACAGGGATCTTTTAGCTGACATTGTACCTGTTTGTTGAAGGATTGCGAGAGTCCTGCTCCTGCCAAGGGTGTGAGGTTTCCTGAAGGAGAGACGAATAGGTGAAAGATGAAAATAATATACTGGACACCTGCTTGCTGAACAGATGACAGTTTAATGTTAGTTAACACAGAGCTTTTATACCATTCGTAAAGGGGCAAGACAAAGAAAATTCCTTCACGTACATATGCTTTAAAAGTTACCACCATCTAGTGGTCTAGAAGCGACAAACAAGCCAAGAACACTATCTACTTTTAGTTAATGAGTCTTTATCATAAAGCCAAAAATGATAGTTTTAGTTCAAAGCCCCGAATTGCAGTCCTTGAAATGTCTCAAGAAAGTTTCCAAGTGCACATTTCTCCATGTGTCAGGAGTTTTTCTCTCTGGGACTTCTATGACCTTCAAAGCTTCGTAATGACCTGTCTTGTCCAGGTGTCTTCGTTACTTTTCTCTTATCCTGCAATGTTTATTTCTAAAGAAAACTCAAAAGAAGCTTTTAGCGATGTTTCCCAGGCCCCCAAGGTTGCTTTCTGTATTTAGTTAATTTATCATAAAAGTATCCAATTAGTATATTATGAATTCATTGAAAGCCTACTCTATAAACATTAACTTAGAATTTTAGCTATTGAATTAAGTAAAAACATTAACAATTAATCTTCATCTTAAATCTGTGAAAACAGTGTTATAAATCACCTATATAACTCCTAGATAAGTGTTAGAACTTATAATGAATTCATAATGTACTTACTATAAACTTGTGCTTCTAAAAAACCTTATGTCTAAACACTAAACGACATAATTCTAAATCAGATAAGGAGTGAATATACTTGTATCATTTTTACTCAAGCAATATCTAGTAATTTATAACTAAGTGAAAGAAAGCATTTTTGATGTGCTTCAGAGTTTAACCATTGCATTTGTTAGAAAAGGCCAAACGGCATAGTGGGAAATGGAAAAATAAACCATGACATTCTCAGGTTAGCTGTTAGTACTTCACATAATCATGCCATTTTCTTCTTCCACGACTGCACAGAATTCTTCAGCTGTAAAACAGCAAAGGTGGAAGACAGAAGGGCCTCAGCTTCCCGGGCTCGCCCTGCGACCCGGGATCTTCGGCTCACTAGGACCCTGTCAATCAGGTGGGCCTCCATGGCTGGCTCCCAACAAAGGATGATGGTAGTACAAATTATGATGATAGCAAACAAATGATTAATGTTTAGTTTGAAATAATGCACCATGAGGATTGGAATGATAAATATGTAACTCTTGCACAAATATAATATTTTTGAATTTTTGTATCTAAAATACAAAGTTGGGGAAAATGAGTTGAGATTGGAAGTTGTTTTGAAGATAGAGCTGATGGTATTTATTGATCAAGAACCACACCAAAGTATTTGGATTTAGTGACCTCATAGATTATGGTCACTTTTACTGAGATGGCAAAGATTTGATGACATGAAGTAGACTGCAAGTGGCAGAGATGTGGGTAGGTATGTGATTGATTTTGCATTTTTGTTTTCTTCATCTTAATGATGCCACTTAGAATCCAAGCGGAGATAACAAGTGGGCAGTGAATTGACTTAGCTAGAGATGTTAGTTAGAGTATCATAGGCTTGTAGATTATGCTTAAAGTCATGAGCCTAGGTCAGGGGTGGACAAACTACAGCCCATGGGCCAGATCTGGTCTGCTGCCTATTTTTGTATGGCTTGTGAGCTATAAATATTTTTTACATTTTTTTAAGTGTAAAATCCAAAATATACAAAAGAGTTTCACCAAGGACACTTGCCTAAACTTTCCTCTTGGCCTACTGAGTCTACAATATTTACTGTCTAACTCTTTTCCAAAAATTTTGCTGATTATTGATCTAGATGAAACTCTTTGGGAAAAAGAGTATTGATAGAGAAGGGAATGGTATAGTAGTGGCAATTAAAATAATGCCAACTGTGGTGTACAAGGTAGAAAATTTAAGCCTGGATATAATAATCAGAAAGACATTAAAGAATATCAAATTCATTATCAGCGTGATCAATTAGAACTTTGGGAACAAATAAATATTTTCATCAGACCCTTCACTCACCAATATAAGGAGCTTAGGCAGGAAGTATACTGTGTGAAGATCTGAGATAAGGCTAAATTTGTTTGAGCAAAGAAGGGCAATGAGAGGATGTCACTAGATCTGGCTAAAGATTTAAGGAAGGGCCAAATATTTCTGGCTTTTAAAAGTGATCTTTAGAGAAAAAGGAAATAAGTTTGAAAGTAGAGGAGAAAATCATATCTGACAGGAAAATCTCATACTGGCTGTATGTGCATCCGGGATGGAAGGAGTCCAACATAAATGAGGATTTAAAGTTGTCCATTGGAATCAGTGAAATGAAGGCTCCAGGTAACCTTGGCAAGGGCAAATTTGGTACAACATTCATACTGAAAAGAGCTTAAGAGAGCCTGTAATCCCGTGCTTTGGGAGGCCGAGGTGAGTGAATTGCCTGAGCCTGCAGGTTTGAGACCTGCCTGGGCAACTTGGCAGATCTCATCTCTACAATAAATCAAAAATTAGCCGGGTGTGGTAGCACGTACCTGTAGTTTCAGCTACTTGGAAGGCTGAGGCGGAAGGATCGCGGGAGCCCAGCAGGTTGAGGCTGCGGTGGCCAAGGCTCCAGTCTGGGTGACAGTGAGACTCCAACTCAAAAAAAAAAAAAAAAAAAAAAAAAAAGAGTGAATGAGAATAAGAATCTAGGTGTTAGTTTAATGGAATTTTATCAATCCTTTCACTGTTTGTTATACATAGATGATCAAAATATGAAGCCTCCAGTTTTTCTTTATTTTAAATTTAGATTTGAATTAAAAATAAAATATTTCTATTTTTAAGATTGGAGATTATGTTTAAGGATAAAATAGAGTCAGAAAAAAAAATTAAAACCCTTCTAGTGAATTGACTGCTGATCATGGCTAATGATACTGAAATGTTTCTCTATCACTTTGTATTTTTTATTCCTTTATTATGTACATTTGGGAAGTTTTGCCCTAGATTTTTTTTTTTTTTTTTTGAGTTGGAGTCTCACTCCATCGCCCAGACTAGAGTGCAGTGGCTGCTCCCGGTCACCACAGCCTCAACCTGCTGGGCTCCAGCGATCCTTCCGCCTCAGCCTTCCGAGTAGCTGGAATTACAGGCATGCGCTACCATGCCCGGCTGATTTTTTTTTATATATATATATTGTAGAGATGAGGTCTCACCAAATTGCCCAGGCGGGTCTCAAACCCACGGGGTCAGGCAATCCACTCACCTCAGCCTCCCAAAGGCGCGGGATTACAGGCTGAGCCACCGAGCCCAGCTTGCCCTAGATTAATGTGAATCCACTTGGTGAGCCTGTTTTCCAGTGTGGCTCAGATATATCCTTCTATCTGTAGCCTTCCATGATTTCCGGGGAGGAGTGTGGCTCTCCTTACTTCCCTCAGTACCCTGTGAGAAGATAGACTGCTTTCGTGACAATAGCCATCAACCACATTAGATGGTGATTACCATTTCTGGCAATCATTCTCACTAGAATGTGGCCTCTCCACAATGCCTAAGATTTCTTACTGTTTTTCTGAGCTAGAACAACATTAATACTTGAAAATTGAACAAATTCTTCTATTTTGAATATTCTCTATCTTCTTATTTGAATATCCCCTTTCATGATGCTACTTCACTGCTAAGTTATGTTATAAAAACAAGTTTAATTGTCTGCAAACACCTTGTTGTCCTTCCCACTAGTGGTCAATGTATGGTAAACATCTATTAAGATATTTCTTTCCATATAGTATGTATAGCCCTCATTGTTGTTATTTAAATGATTAATGTTTAATTTGAAATAATGCACCATGAGGATTGGAATGATAAATATGTAACTCTTGCACAAATAAAATATTTTTGAGTTTTTGTATCTAAAATACCAATTATCAAAAGAAAAAGCCAAATATTTGTTTATGTTTCTACTTGATATGTATAATCTATTTCGAATCGCAGTTCTCAGTATCTTATGCTTATTTTTACTGGAATAATAACATGCTTATTTTTACTGGAATAATAACACACTATCTTTGGATGTTTATTTTCTTATTATATCTACTTGCTACTCTTTTGTCACATCTTATGCCCTATGTATTTCTGTTTTTTTTTTTTTTGCTATACATTTACTTTGGAAATTCTTTCAATTCAGAAGTTTTGTTTGTTTCTAATTTGCTACTCCTCCTGAATACACACAGATGTCCTTTCCCATTTTACTTGTAAATTTATCCCAGAAGTATTTGTATGTGTCTTCTACCCATAGCTTCTCAGAGGTCCCTTTGAGGATACTGATTTAACGTGTTAACGACTATGAATCTTAAAAGGCATAATGGCCGCTTGAGTTTTGCTTTGACATAGATTAAAACATTCATTTAACATGGACTGGTAGAAAATTTTTCCTTAAATGTTACATTACCTAATAAACAAACCAAACAAGGAAAATCAAACCTTCAAAGATAACATTTAATATCAGTGCCCTGGGAAGTAGTTGCTTTCTGAAAACAATGGGTTTTGTCATCCGGTTCTGTCTTTTGTTGTTGAACATATACGGTGCTATTATGAGTATTCACTCATTGGACTGCAATTGCTGTGACCAATTAGCAGTAAAATACATTCAGATTTTTTTTTTATATTCCAGAAGTGACTTTTCTGAAAGCTATTTGAATTCATTATAAACTATAACTGTATCAGTACAACTTAAATTCATATGTAACCCAAACTTTATGTGCAATGCATTTGCTCTTGTGTTTTGCCATTTTTGCATGCCTAGTCATTTGCAAATAGATAGCTCATCCTTGAGAAAGAGGTCAAGACTGAAGGTATGTTAAGTGCCATCTGGGAATCTATGCCAGTGGCTTTACTATTATACATGCATGTATATACAAATAATGTATGAGTATGTGTGTATCACCTAACTTCATCACAAAAGTTTATTTGACAAAATTGATATACAGTCTCTAATTCAGTGTCTCTATATTCAGTGTTAGCCCCAAAATATAAACTTCTGTCCTAAAACTGGTAGTTCTCTTTGTAAAACTGGAAACTGCCATTTGTGCAAAGAAAGAAAAATTAAAACACGGCACAGTAAATTCAAGAAATGATTAGAGGTCAGATTTTTCTTATAGCTGTTGAATTCTTTTATTTCCTTCCCAAACTCCCCACATTCCCAAATCTCAACAATTACAAAAAAAAGAAACCCACTAAAAACCTGAATACATATAATGAGAAAACTTGTTCACCTTGTTAAGGAACTGAAATATTACATATACAAGCTTACACCTTAATATATACAAGAAAATATAAGGATGTAAATAGAATATAAAAACCATTTATAATGCAATTCTATTTTAATAGTTTTTTAAGTAGGCTAAGAGTACATTGCTAGGAAATCTTATTAAAAGAGTCACTTTACTAAATAGAAGAAAATATGTGTAGGTATCTTAATGCTGAAATGTTGAGAACAAAATACAGCAGGTCTTTGAATAAATGTCATTTCCTTCAACATTGTTTCATTACAGTGTTGATGAGAAAGAATAGATCTATTCTCGCCAGGGCCTTCATTTATGTGGGATCTGCACATTCTCCTCAAATCTGTGTGGTTTCCTCTAACATCCCAGAGATGAGTAGATGAGGTCCACTGGCATGTCTCCCTGGTCCCCATGTGAATGTGTGTGCTGTGTGTGAGTGTCTTGCGGTGGGATGGCTCCTGTCCAAGGTGGGTGGTGCCCTGAGCAGGGAGGACAGGCTCTGGTCAATGGTGACTGTGAAGTGGAATCATTGGGTAAATAATGACCTTACTTGTTTTTATTAATCTTCCTTAAATGCATGTGTAGTTCATATTTACTTCCATGTTTAATATTATAAGTGGGACTTTTTTGTGACCAGAAATATGCCACTGGGACTTAACTCGTTTATATTAATTAGCTTATGGTAAAACGGGTTTCATTAAACATCATTTTGCTTAAAGTCCTTTCCAAGAATCTATTGATGATGTTAGGTGAGGACTCACTGTAGTCCTTATTTTGCTAATCTAAACAAAAATGTATGTTTTTTGGGGGGGGTTAGAAATTGGCAAGCTTTATCGTTAAAACCAGACAGTAAATATTTTAGGCTCTGCTGGCCATATGTTGTCTGTCTTTCCTTGTTCTCCTCATTCTGCCCCCCACCTTTTCTTCTCCTTTAAACTCTTTAAAAATGTAAAAAAAAAAAAAAAAAAAATTGGCTCTTAGTCATATGAAAAAAGCCATGTATCAAATTTGGCCTATAGATGTCATCAGACTGTCATTTTTTTTTTAATGTCATATATGAGAATTGATGGTGCTTTCAGCAGACAGAAATTACCCTAAGTTAAGTTTGAGTTTTGGAATACAATGGAATGCTAAACCAGAAAATGCCCTGCCTTTAAAACACGTTACTAACTATCCATCTCTGATATGAGAAATATATGGAAACTTGTAGTTTTCATATATTAAAGGGCATTACTCATGTTTTCATTGCTGCTACTCATGTGATGAGGAAAAAACCCAGAAAATTATCCTTTCCATTTGAACTTTTATGCAAGAAGTTTCCAAATCTTATATTTTTTTCTGAACAATTGCTTGAATCTATACTGTACATTTTGCTGCTTGTTCTCTGTAACTGCAATTGAACAATCTCTGTGCATTTTACTTTCCCAACCAAAATAAAATAGGAACTTTAGCTTAATATTTATATAAAGTTAGAGTGCAAGATAATATGAAAAAGAGGGGAAAAGCATGATAAATAGATTTTTTTTTGATAACTGCAGTGAACAGCAGATTGAACAAAGAGGTAGCTTTAGTGTCATATATATGGCATTAAAGCATTAAAAGTTCTGTGACCTGCTGGGCTTCGGCGATCCTTCCACCTCAGGCTACCGAGTAGCTGGAATTACAGGCATGTGCTACCACGCCTGGCTAATTTTTTTTTAAATTAATTGTAGAGGTGAGGTCTCACCAAGTTGTCTGGGCTGACCTTGAACCTGCAGGCTCAGGCAATCCACTCTCTTTGGCCCCCCAAAGTGCTGAGATGACAGGCTGAGCCACAGAGCCCAACGTATATCTTATATTTTAAAATTGGTCATGGTAAATCCATAGTGCTGAGAAATTGCTCTTAATCCTTAATTGAAATGACTAAAAATGATGTCATAACATGGAGTTTGATGAAAAAAAATGAAGGTATTGTTCAATATATTTATCTTTTTAATCAAACTATGATTAAATCAGCTATGAAATGAGCAGTTTGGTTCTTAAGAACAGATTCTAACTTTGGAGGAGAAAATGTTTTTACTATAATCATTAAAGTAAATTTCTCTAGATAGCTAATGTTAATCTGTATTATAGAATAAGGAATTAAGGCATATTTATTTATTTATTATTATTTTTAAAAGAACATTTTAATTAAAAAGAAAAGTAATATAAAGGCAGAATATCACATAGTTACACAATAATTGAATTAAGTATATTGGTAGAATAATCTTTCTTCAAAACAGCAAATGACAAAAATTTTCCCTTTTATTTTCATTTCAATTCTGTTGTTATTGAAATAGTCCCACAAAATCATATAGTACAGTTTAAACCATTGACATTATGGGAATGAATGATGGAATAATAAACAGATAATAAAAATAAAATTGTTTGCACAGCAATTTAAGTCATATAAGGCTAATCTACTCTGTTATTTTTCCAGTATCCTTATTGCTACAGGCTGAGCCAGTGACCAACACATACTACAGCATGAAATATGCTTAATGAAACTACAGTAACTCAGCATTGACATTAACAAAGCATTAAGTTCAAGTAATACAATTATGAATCAGGAACATAGTGAAATATGCCCCATATAAAATGTGCTCAAATAGGGGACACAAAAGAAAGAGGAAGTAAATTTCAGAGTGATGAGATCTGGTAGGATATTCACAAGGTAATGTACATAGAAGGAAAGTGAAAGGAGAGAAACGAAGGAAGAAAAATTAACTTCTGCTCCTTAGTGAACTCTGTTCAGCTGAGAAAGAACAGCTAAGGGGCCTCCTTAAGCCTAATTGTTTTTGTGTTTGTAACTTGGGGACCTTTTAAAGACTTTGGCCAATATCATTTGATGATGTCACACAATAAAATATGTCATGTTTACCTTTTTGTCCTTTTCTGACACTTGAAGAAAATGTGAAACTGTATTTGTTCTCTTTTCTGCCAAATCCAGTAAAAAGTGAACAGCAGTAATGATATCTGAATAAGCACAAATGCGCTTGGGAGTTGTTTTCCTCTAAGGAGACAAAATTGATTTTTTTTTTCTCTTTTAATTTTTTTGTTTTAAAGGTGTAAGGTACAACTCAGGATTAGGTATACAAATGATCATGATGCAGGTACCCTTGTTGATGAAGTATGTCCCTCCTCCAGTGGGAGATTCCCACTACTGCCAGTCTCGCCTTCCCCACCCTCCCCTCCAGGGCAGTTTCCTGCTACTATCCGTCCTTTTCTTATACCATTACAATGATTGTTCAAGGCCCAATAATGAATGAGAACATGTGATACTCAGTTCTTCGTTTCTGTGATACATCTCTCAGTATTATAGACTCTAAGTCCATCCGAGATGCTGTGAAGTTCATGATTTTGTCCTTTATGGCTGTGTACTAGTTCATCATGTATATGTAACACATTTTTTAAATCCAGTTCTCTTTTGATGGGCAGCACGGTTGCTGTGAACGATACTACGACAAACATACGTGTGCAGGTATCTTTTTCATAGAGTGATTTGAGTTCTGGGCATATTCTGAGTAGGGAGGATTGCAGGCTCATATGGAAGGTTGATTTTTAGATCTTTTAGGAATCGCTACACTGTTTTCTACAGAGACTGTACTAGTTTACACTCCCACCAACAGTGTAGAAGTGTTACCTTTCGCCATATCCTCTCCAGCATCTGTTGTTTTTTGAGTTATTGATGATGGCCATGCTGACTGGAGTTAGGTGGTATCTCAGTGTGGCTTTAATTTGCATTTCTTTGATGACTAGTGATGCTGAGCATTTTTTCGTGTATCTGTTGACTGCTCGTATGTCTTCTTTTGAGAACTGTCTATTCATATCTCTTGCCCACTTTGTAATGGGACTGTTTTTTTTTTTTCTTTTCGGCGTATTTGAGTTCCTTGTAGATCCTAGATGTTAGGCCTTTGTCAGATATACAGTTGGCAAATATTTTTTCCCAGTCTGTGGGCTGTCTCCCTTCTCTCTTGATCGTTTCTTTGGCTTTGCAGAAACTTGTCAATTTGATGAGCTCCCACTTGTCTATCTCATCTCATATGGCATGGGCACTTGGAGTTTTGATCAGGAATTGGTTGACTGTTCCAATTTCCATAAAGGTGTCTCCTGTATTTTCTAAGGTTTTATAGTCTGAGGTTTTACATTTAGGTCTTTGATCCATTTAGAGTTGATTTTTGTGTATTGTGATAGGTAGGGGTCTTGTTTTAATCTTCTGCATGTGATCGGCCAGTTTTCCCAGCACCATTTACTGAATAGGTTCTTCTCTCTCTAGTGGTTGGTGGTGGAGGCTTTGTCGAAGATGAGTTGGTTGAGAAATTGAGGTTTTGCTACTGGAATCTCTATCCTGCTCCATTGGTCTATATGCCTGTTATTGTACCAATACCAGGATATTTTGATTATTGTAGCTTTATAATAAAGTTTAAAGTCTGGGAGTGTGATACCTCTGGCTTTGTTTTGTTGTTGTTGTTGTTTTTTGCTGAGGATTATTTTGGCTATTTGTGGTTGTTTATGTTTCCATATGAATTCCTATATTGTTGTTTCCAGGTCTGAGAAGAATGTTGCAGGTAGTTTAATGGGTATTGTGCTAAATCTGTAGATTGACTTGGGTAGGATGGACATCTTAACAATGTTGATTCTTCCAATCCATGAGCATGGAATATTTTTCCATTTGTTTATGTCATCTTTGATTTCTTTGAGCAATGTTTTGTAGTTTTAGTTGTAAAGGCCTTTCATATCTCTGGTTAGGAAGATGCCAAGGTATTTGATTTTTTGTGGTAATTGTGAATGGGATTGTGCTTTTTATTTGGGTTTCTATTTGTTTATTTTTGGAATATAGAAATGTGACTGTCTTTTGCATATTGATTTTATACCCAGAGACTTTGCCAAAGTCCTTATCAGTGCAAGGAGGTTTTTTGACAGACTCTCTTGGGTTTTGAGGTACAGCATCATGTCATCTGCAAAGAGGGATAACTTGACTTCCTCTGTTCCTATTTGGATACACCCGATCTCTTTCTTTTGTCTGATTGCTCTAGCTAGGACTTCCAAAACTATGTTGAAAAGGATGGGCAATAGTGGGCATCCTTTCCTCGTTCTGGTTTTCAGGGGAAATGGTTCCAATTTCTGTCTATTTATCAGTATGCTGGCTGTGGGTTTCTCGTAGATGTCTCTTACTATTTTGAGGTATGTTCCTCCTTAGCCTAGATGTTTGAGGGTTTTTATCAAGAAGGGACGCTGGATTTTATCAAAACCTTTTTCCATGTCTACTGATATAATCACTGTGGTTTTTTATTTATACCTGTTTATGTATTTAATGATGTTTATGGCCTTCTGAATGGTGAACCAGCCCTGCATCTTGAGGATGAAGCCCACTTGGTCGTGGTGGATGATTTGGGAAGATGTGTTGTTTGTGAGGATGTTGAGAATTTTAGCATCTATGTTCACCAAGGATAATTGCCCGTAATTCTCTTTCTTTGTTGGATCTTTACCTCGTTTGGATATCAATGTGATGTTATCTTTGTAAAGTGGTTTGGGGAGAGTTCCATCTTTCTCAATTGCCTGGAATACTTTCAATAGGATTGGTATCAGTTCCTCTTAGTATGTTTTGTAGAATTCTGCTGGAAAAATCATCTGGTCTATGGCTTTTCTTTGTAGGTAGTTTTCTTATGACGTTGTCAATTTCCTGGATTATTATTGGTCTGTTTAGGGTCTCAATTTCTTCTTGTTTCAACCTGGAGAGGTTGTGTGATGTCAGTAAGTCCTCCATTTTCATTAGGTTTTCAAGTTTGTTTCCATACAAGTGTATGTAGTAGTCTCTCATAATCATTTGCATTTCTTTGGGGTCAGTTGTGACTTCATCTTTTGAATTTCTGATTGTATTTATTTGGTCTTTTTCTCGGTTAGTCTAGCTAGGAGTCCATCAATCTTGTTTATCCTTTAAAGAACCAGCTTTTTGTTTTGTTGATTTTTTTTTGTATTATCTTTTTGTCTTCTATATCCTGGATTTGGACTTTTATTTTGGTGATGTGGATTCTTCTGCTGAGGTTAGGGTTTTGGTGGTCTTCTTTTTCCAGCTTCATTAGGTGATTTGTTAGGCTGTTGACTTGTGATCTTTCCATTTTCTTCATGTGTGTTCATAGAGATGAGAATTTCCCTCTTAATACTACTTCCATGGCATCCCAGAGATTTTGGTAAGATGTTTCCTCATTTTCATTTGTTTCCAGGTATCTTTTAATCTCTGTTTTGATTTCCATGGTGACCTAGGAGTTGTTCAGCATCATGATGTTTAGTGTCCATGTCTTTGTGTGTTTTGGGGGAACTTTGTTGGTGTTGATATTTATCTTTATTCCACTGTGGTCTGAGAAGGTGCATGTCAGGATTTCAATCGTATGGAATTTGTTTATGCTTGATTTATGACTGAGGATGTGGTTGATATTAGAGTACATTCCATGTGGTGAATAGTTGAATGTATATTCCATGTTTGTTGGTGGAGTGTTCTGTAGGTATTAATTAAGTTCATTTGGTCAAGCATCATGTTGAGGTTCCAGATCTCCTTGTTGACTTTTTGTCTTGATGATTTGTCTAGGGTTGTGAGTGGGGTTTTTAAGTCTCCAGCTATGATAGTGCTGTAGTCAATATCTTTTTTAAGTTTACCTAGAAGCTGATTTATGAAAGTTGGTGCTCTTATGTTGGGTGTATATATGTTTAGGATGGATATTTCTTGTTGATGGATTGAACCTTTCATCATTATGAAGAGACCCTCTGTATCTTTTTAAATTTTTGATAGCTTAAAGAGTATTTTGTCTGATACTAAGATCATGATGCCTGCTTTCTTTTGTGATCCGTTTGCCTGAAATGTTGTTTTCTATCCTCTTACTTTGAGTCTGTCAGTGTACTTTCTGGTGAGATGAGTCTCTTGGAGACAATATATTATTGCCTCATGATATTTTATCCAGTTTGTCATTCTATGTCTTTTCACTGGCGCTTTTAGTTCATTCACATTCAGGTTGATTATTGAAATGTGAGAGTTCATTTCTGTCATGAGGCTCTTATAGATTTTGTTGTTGTTTCTGGTTGTTTGTTGTCTTTCTTTTGATTTTTGGGTTGATTCATGTATGTTTTCAATTTTTCCTGTATTCTTATAAAAGGTGTTGTCGTTTTTTTCTTTCTTCTGTGTTTAATACTTTCTTAATTGTTTCTTGTAGAGCTGGTCTGGAGGCAGTATAATCTGTTAGGGATTGAATGTTTGGGAAAGATTTTAATTCTCCATCACTGATGAAGTGGAGTTTAGCTGGGTAGGTAATTCTTGGTTGACATTGTTTATCTTTGAGAACTTTGAAGATTGGGCTCCAAGCTCTCCTAGCCTGAAGTGTTTCTGTAGGTAAGTCTGCTGTTATTCTAATTAGTCTTCCAGGGTAGGTAATCTGACTTTTTTCTCTTGCTGCCTTTAGGATTTTTTTCTTTTATACCTACTTTGTGTAGGCGAACTGCTATGTGTTCTTCTCATTTGTTGGTCTTCTCATTTGTTGTCTTGCAGGGGTTCTCTGAATCTCTCTTTTTTTTTTTTTTTGAGTTGGAGTCTCACTCTGTCACCCAGACAGTGGCCCAGACAGTGCAGTGGTCGCTCCCAGCCATTGCAGCCTCGACCTGCTGGGCTCTGGTGATCCTTCCACCTCAGCCTTCCAAGTAGTCAGAATTACAGGCATGCGCTACCATACCCGGCTGATTTTTTGATTTATTGTAGAGATGAGGTCTCGCTGCCCAGGCAGGTCTCGAACCCCTTGGGCTCAGGCAATCCACTCACCTCAGCCTCCCAAAGGTGCGGGCTTACAGGCTGATCCACCGAGCCCGGCTACTCTGAATCTCTTGTGTTTGAGTGTTTGTGTCACTGATGAGATGAGGGAAGTTTTCTATCCATTTCATGGAATGTTTGTTCCAGGGTGGTCTCTGTCTCTCTTTCTGCCTCAGGAAGTCCAGTTAATCTTAGGGTTGACCTCTTGTTATAATCACTCATCTCTTGAAAGTTTGGTTCTGTCTTTTTAAACTTTTTTTCTATGTTTTTTGACAGTTTGGGTTAATTCTGTATTTTGGTCCTCAAGCTCTCAGATTCTTTATTCTGCTTGGCTAATTCTGCTTTCTATGCTTATCAATTTGTTATTTATTTCATTCACTGTATTGAAAGTATATTTATTAATGAAAAATAATCTAGAAAACAGTATAGGCACAATTATCAGTCACTTACTAAACTCATGTCAGTTTTTTAATTAGATAGAAAAACCTGCTTCTTATGAATAGACTTGACTTTATTTTTTAAAACAGTTTTAGGATCTCAAACCAGGTGAAGTGGGGACCAAAGGGAGGCCCATACTTTACCTGTATGATGACCACTTATGTACCTAATCCTGAATTATACTCCACATCTTTAAAATAAAAATTTGAAAAAAGTGAATGAGTGTTTCCCTATCTTCCTCAGGCACCACCCTAATTTTTTGTATTTTTATCGTCTTGCATTACTGTAGCATATTTGTTATAATTGATGAGCCAATATTGGTACATTATTATTGATTAAAGTCTATAGTTTACATTAGGGTTTATTCTTTGTGTTTTGCATTCTATAGGTTTTGACAAATGTATGATGGCAAATATTTATTAGCATAAGATTCATTTCAGTATCATACAGAATAACAGTTTAATGTTCTTAAAAATCCTCTTTTCTCTACCTATTCATCTTTTCTTACTGCTTTCCAAATCACTGACAACCACTGATCTTTGTACTGCTTCATTAGTTTGGCTTTTTCCAGAAGGTCATATAGTTGGAATTATATAGTATGTTGACTTTTCAAACTGGCTTCTTTACTTAGCAATATGCATTTATAATTCTTCTTCAATTCCTTCTTTTTTTATGACTTGACAGAAAATTATTTCATTGCTTGGATATATCACATTTTATTAACCTATTCACCTGTTATATATTCAACATCTTGCTAAGTGATTTGTTAATATTTTTATATATGTTATCTCATCTAACCTTAAAAATACTGTGTGGATGTATATTATTTTACAGATAAAGGGACTGATATTTGCAGAACTTCAGTAACTTGACCAAACATGGATACATTGCTAATGAATAGTGGAGCTATAACTGAATCAAGTATCTTCTCTTTTAATTACTATCCTCCACTGCAAATATATGAGTTTACATGTTAAGATGTGAGAATTACTTCTAAGTGATAAAAAATTCACTCAGTTTTTAAATTGCTTTAGGCAAAATCCTTTATAAAGGGTTTTAACACCATTTATAATGTTTGGGGTTGTGGCAGTGAGAAGATAATGAAAAGAGAAGAGAACTGTAAATCTAACTTCTAGCCTGGTTCCCTAAATAGATTATATATGTTATCTCATTCATCAAACTATAATCTTTGAGGGATATTAAAACAAGAAATGTTGTAGTAAAATAAATTGGAAAATCTCAACTGGAGAGGAAGATTTTTAAAATCTTATTTTTAAAAAAGAGAATCATACTATATTTTTAAAAATATGTTTGGGTATAGTGGCTAATGCCTGTAATCTCAGCACTTTGGGAAGCTGAGGCAGGAGGATTACTTGAGCCCAAGAATTTGAGAACAGTCTGGGCAACATAGTGAGACCTTGTCTCTTAAAAAAAAAAAAAAAAAAGCCAGGTGTGGTAGCATGTACCTGTAGTCCTAACTACTTAGGAGGCTGAGTTGGAAAGATCACTTGAACCCAGGAGTTTGAATCTGTTGTGACCTATGATTGTGCCATAACATTCCAGCCTGTGTGACAAAGTGAAACCCTGACTCAAAAAATAGAAATAATAAATAAATAAATGAATAAATAGATAAAATAAAATGTGTTCCTTTGTGAATCTTCACAGTAGGGAAAGAAATACATTAGTAAAATATAAGAAATTTATTCTTTTATTGACACAAAACAATAATTTACCAAGAAGTATGTAGCAGTCACTAATCTGAGAATCTGTTGTTTCAAATTATGTTTATTTCTCAAATATTCCAAACAATGATCTTGTATCAAACAAAGAAAATGTTAGAGTAGCATATTGATATTTGCAAGCATTTAGAATGTATATTTTGAAATTCCTTGATCTACTGTGTGACATTCTGTCTCACAATTAGAGACAGGCAGAGGGAGTTAAATCTTTAAAGCAGCAGCAGAAGTAACCCTTCCCATGCTGAGAAACAACTTTATAATAAACAATTGACTTTTCAACAGAAACAATGATAGCCAGAAGACAATGGGAAAGTGCTGAAAAAAGAATAAAAGTGTTTTGTTCTGTTTATTTTAATGAAGTTGTAACCTTTGTAGGACTTATATCTAAAGGGGAAAAAATTTTAAGGGGAAAAGACACAGTTAATAGAAAGAATGACCAACTGGGTTCTGTGTTTGGTTTTGTTAGGTAAAACATTTTTAACTGGGTAATTCATAAATCTGGTTAAATTTTTGTTTCTTTCGTTGCACAATAATTATGCTGCAGGCAGTACTAAAAACTTTGAGCTCTAAATGTTGCATATTTCTATGATTTCAAGTTAGTGTATTTTATAAGCTTCCTCCCTGATGCTTTTATTTTGTTCTCTATAGTGTATATTTTTTGTCTTCTCATGATTCTATGGCATTGTGTTTCAAATGTAAAAATAATTTTATGCTTTGTGAAGATATGAATTTTCTTACTTCAGTTTCCAGACAAATTGTTATTTCAAGTGACAGGACCATGGTTTTCCTCTGTAGATTATGGGTAGTTTTTTTTTTCAACTTTGCCAAGTAGCTTATTTGAGTCACCAATCTCGTTAACCATCACTCCTTCTAAATCTATGTTCTTTTCCTTCAAGTATTTTAGCTGAAATTATCAGCATGAAGTTAGTGTTGTGCCCAGTAAGATGCATCTTATTTTTATTTTATAAGGGGCAAGTTGATGTAGCATCTCATAAAACTGTATGAAACAGAAAAATTAGAACAATATATAATTGACAATTTTCTGAGTTTCAGTCTTAAGTTTTGAAACTGTATTTTTAAAATCATTGTTATAATACTTGATAAAATAAAATAATTTAAAAAAAACTAAAACAAACGTGATAATGATGGTAACATAGTTGGGTACTGACTTTGGGAAATCTATTATGTCCTTTAGGCCACAAAAATTATGTTAATTATATTAGTTTGCTAGGATTGTCATTAAAAAAAAACACACACGCACACAGACTTGGTATGTTAAACAACAGAAATGCATTCTTTACAATTCTAGAGGCAGGATGTTTAAAAGCAGGGTGCCAAAATGACCATGTTCCTCTAAGGACCATAAGGAAAGAACTGTTCTAGACCTCTCTTTTCAGCTTGTACAGCAGGGGACCCCGCCCCATAAAAGGAATTACTTTTTGGATGGCAGGTCCCTTGTAGTACATGCTTGCCCTGCTAGGAAAGTGTTCTAGTAACTCATGAGCATCAGTGTACCAGCTAGTTTTGTTGTGAGAGGCTGCCTTTGGCTTCAGTGAATTTAAAAAAAAAAATTCTTCAGTGCATTTGCCCATTTCATGATAGGTGATCTATGAGTGTACCTGCCCAAATCACTCTGAGTGTTCAGCATTTTTTATCAAAATGGCAATGATCTCCAACTTCACTCTGCCTATTCACCTTATCTCACACTGAATGACTTTTTTTTGTTTCCCCAGATGAAAAAAGTCCTCAAAGGAAAACATTTTGTGGATGTGAAACAGGTAAAACAAAAAATGGTAGAAGCACTAAAAGGTATCAAAATTGACTAGTTCAATAACTGTTTTGAATAATGGAAAAAGCATCTTGATAGGTATATTGCATCAAATGGAAAGTACTTTGAAGGTGACTAAAGTTTAAACATGTAAGAATAAATATACAATTTTTTAATAAATAAATGCTTGGTTTTTGGGGGTCTCCCCTTGTACATGGCTGCCTCTGACTGCTTTGTCCTCACCTATTTTTACCTCTATGTACACGTGACTCTGGTGTATTTTTGTGTGTCTAAACTTTCTCTTATATGGACACCATTCAGATTGAATTTGGGAAACCTACCTTGATGGCCTAATTTTAACTTAGTCATTCCTTTAAAACCTCATCTCCAAATATGGTTACTTTCTGAGGTACCAAGTGTTACAAATGCAACATAAGAATTTTGGGGACACGATTCAGCCTTTTCATCTTTTCATCTACACTTTCAGTGCTTCTTACTCTGCTTATCTCAGGCAATTGAAATTTTCATCTGTATTTTAAACCAATTAAAAATATATTCTTCTACAATTCAAACTCCATACTAAGTCCATACCTTTCTACAATGTAGTAATGTTTTTGCCACTATTTATACCTAAGTCTTTCAAACTCTCTATATGGCCGATGGTTTATATATATTTTTTTAGTTATTGATCATTATTTCTCTTTTTTTAAATACAGAATTAAGCTTATTATTGCAGTTGGTTTTGTTAGGCTTTCTTTTTTAAAAAATTATTTTAAAGATGTGGGGTACAATTCAGGATTAGGTATACAAATATTTATTATGCAGGTACCCTTGTTGATGAGGTGTGTCCCCCACTCCTGGCAATTTATTATTATTTCTTAAGGGATAAAATCAGTTGGGTATAATCATAAGACATAAATTCAGGAAATTAAACCAACTTCTCTCTAGCAACTTGCTTAAATATTATTTTTTAAAAAGAAACTTACATCAAAAAGAATATTGCTATATCATGGATTAATTTGTTCATAGTTTCTAATAAAATTGTCATAATAATAACCAAAATTATGGTAAATTAAAAGTTGTGGAAATAAATGATTTTAGATAAGCCGTTTTTAAAATTTGATGCTGGTTTATTTTTTTGGAATTCCATACAGCCTTCATAGCTGTTTGGGTATAGATTTATCTACAGTTGGAAAACAGTGGTTGCATGATTAATAGAACATAGACTGTGTTGTTGCCATGTCTGAATTTAAACTGTGCCTCAACCACCCAGTAGAGCATAAATGTGATAAAGTGAGAACCTTGGTTTTCTCATATAAAAAGTAAACATGGAAACATAAATCTCATAATACCATGTGTTTTAATGAGATAATTTATGCAAAGTGAAAAGCACAATACCTACACATAACAGGCATTTGAGTATCAGTGCCTATTTCCTGATTCCTTCTGCCCTCACTTTTCTACTCCCCCACATAATGATAGCAGCTTTATTCAGAATTAGTGTTCCATTCCATGCTTTCTGTTGTGGTAAAATAAATAGAGAAATCTATGCTGTCCTGTCTAGAACTTTTATCCCAGTATGTTCTTGAGTATCCAGAGCTAAATATGTTCAGATATACAGTTAATTTGAGCTCAGGTCTCTGTAGATTTTTTTTAACACACCACTGTTCAACTATCATTGAGTTTGGCACATACACTCAGGTCGTTGGTTTCTGTGGGGTATGTGTGTGTGTGTGTTTATTAATATGCTTTATTTTTGCCTGTTGTGTAAATGGGAGAAAAGGAAAGAAATCATAACTAAATTTTTTACTACAAGATAATGTGCTAACTTTTCTTTTTCAAGTGTACCAATGCAATTATTTACACTTGGAGCTTATTAAGCTATCTTTTCTTTTCCCTTTTTTATATCTCAAAATGAAATGATTGTCAGCAGGATGAGGCACATGCTGATATACACTGCCAACTTGAGATGTTTCTTAGCCCAGAACTTTTTTTAGAACTGTCTATATGCCAATATCGAGAAAATTTCAGTTACTTACAGTTATCCTTTGCACAGTATTGAATTCAGTTCAGATATTTTGACTTGATAACAATTTTTTAATAACTAGGGATAAATGACCTACCTTTTAAATAATTCTGTGTATCTCTAGACTTACTATGTGTTAATCCAAAATAATAATAACCTACAGCAATAATGCTATAGTAACTGAATAATTAAAATAACATCTAAATTTTCAAACAAATACACAGATTAAGCAGTATGCGTGGTCCTTACTATACCAGTTACACATTCCTTCATCCTAATAACTTGTTCTAAAGGCAAAAAGATATCCAGGTAGAGATATTATTAGGATACCTGGAGGAATCTTACATTTTCTTTATCTTAGTCATTATGCATTAAAATGCCAACTTATTTTTAGTAAATTAATAAATTATTAGAGTTGGCACAAGCAGGATGGCAGAGGTTTTAAGAAGTCTCTTCATCAAGTTGCCTATTTCTAAAAGTGATTGGAGGCAGATATTAATAAAAACAATTAGAATGCCATAATTGCCTTGAAGAAGTATTGACTTGAAGTATCTTTAGTGCTTAAAGTGTTCCTGGCATGCAGAAAATGTTCAATTAGAGAGTGAACAATTTAAAAAGTTTTAAAAAGCCACATGATCACCATTATCTTGAATAAATAGCTTCAAATAAAAATTTCATATGATATTTTTAATTATTAAAAAAATCACAGTAATGTTTTCTTATATTATTATTTTTAAATAGTTGAGACCAAGTGATACACACATGTATGATCAAAGAGGCAGTTATTTTGGATAATAGATGCTGAAATCAAGATTTGTTATTCCATTTTTTTTGTATGTTGCAACAATGACATACTTTAAGCCAAAAGTCTTTGATAGGTTGTCAACACTGTGGACGTTATTTTGCCCACAGGCATTACTAGTGAGTCTGTTTCCATCAGATTACCTTCTTTGTGTTTTCATCTTCCTTCATTGTCCCTCTAACAGTATTGAAGTAATTGTAAATCCCGCCTATATTATTATTTTTTAATTTTGAAACTTTTAATGTATAAATTATTAAATGTTGAATACTTATGTTTTGGTTTATTTATTTACTTATTTTTTAATGTTATATATATTTAAGACATGCAACATGGAGTTTATATACACATACACACATATATAGTGACATTATTACTACAATAAAGTCTATTAACATATCTGTCACCTTCCATAGTTATCTCTCTTGTGTATATGTTTGGTAAGAGCACCTAAAATCTACACTAATATTGTATTTTTAGTATATAATACAATATTGTTAACTGTTGGTATCATGTCATATAGTACATATTGACTTATTCATCTTACATAACTGCCTGTTTGTCTTATACTTACTTTGTCTCATTTTCTCCTCATCTGGAAACCACCACTCCATTGTCTTTATACATTCAACCATGCAGTACTTTTCTTTCTGTGTCTGGTTATTTCACTTATCATTATGCCTTCTGGGTTCATTTATGTTGTCACAAATGACAATATTTCTTTTTTTAAAGATTGAATAATATTATATATATAAAATGTTTGTGTGTGTGTGTGTGTGTGTATATATATATAAAAACAAAGATATATATATATATATCTGTGTTATACTGAATTCAGTTTTGTATATATTATATATATGTATATTATAATATACATTGATGCCCAGTTATACAGTAGCTTTATTTTTAATTTTTAAATAACCTTTATACTGTTTTTCATAATGACTGTACCAATTTACATTCCCATCAACAGGGTACAAGAGTTTCTTTTCTCTATGTCCTCACCAATACTTATATCTCTTTTCATTTTGATATTAGCCATTCTAACAGTTGTAAGGTGATATCTTAGGGCTTTTGATTGACATTTCTCGGATTAGTTATGCTGAATACTTTTTCATATGCCTATTGGCCTTTTTATGTCTTCTCAAAAAATGTCTATTTAAGTCTTTGGACCATTTTAAAATCAGGGTTTTTTTTTTTTTGTCATTGAATGGTATGAATTTTTTAATATACTTTACATATTAGCCTATTATCTGATACATGGTTTGAAAATATTTTTTTCTGACCCATGGGCTGTCTTTTCATTTTGCTGCTTGTTTCCTTTGCTGTGCAGAAGCTTTTTAGCTTGATATAGTCGCATTTGTTTATTTTTATTGCCTAAGCTTTTGATGTGATAGTCAAAAAATTATTGCCAAGACCAATAATTTTGACCAAGAAGCTTTTCCCTTGTGTTTTATTTCTGGGATCTGACAGTTTCAGACTTTACATTTAGATCTTTAATCCATCCTGAGTTGGTTTTTGTGTTCTCTGTAAAATGAAGGTGCGGTTTCATTCTTTTGCATGTGTATGGCCAGGCCTTAATTGCTCCTTATTCACAGGGACTGTTGTCTGTTCTTTGCCTCAGTTTTTGCCAAATAGCTCCTATTTGTCCTTCCAATCTAAGCACAAATGCACATTTCTTAGGATGATCATTTTTGCTCAATCATAATTCTACCTTTAAAAGGTATCTTCAATAGAATATACAGTCTGCAAGAATGAGAACAAGGTTTAACTTGCTCCATAAGGTATTCTTGAAACAGAAAAATTCCTAATGCATAATAAGTACTGAGTAGCATTTGTTAAATTCAATTGAAACTTGAAACCCATTCCTATTTGTTAGTTGTGTGAGACGTGGATTTTCATGATGCATTTGTGATTCTTTACATTTTTTTTTTTTTTTTTTGAGTTGGAGCCTCACTCTGTCACCCAGACTGGAGTACAGTGGCTGCTTCCGGCCACCGCAGCCTCGACCTGCTGGGCTCTGGCGATCCTTCCACCTCAGCCTTCCCAGTAGCCGGAATTACAGGTACGCGCTACCACGCACGGCTGATTTTTTGATTTATTGTAGAGATGAGGTCTCGCCTGCCCAGGCGGGTCTCGAACCCGCGGGCTCAGGCAATCCACTCACCTCAGCCTCCCAAAGGCGCGGGATTACAGCTGAGCCACTGAGCCCGGCTTCTTTACATTTTCAACGATGTAGAAGACATGCCAACAGAATATCATTTTTAGGTAACATGAAGTATTCTAAAGGATGTATATTGATTATTTGAATTGTCTGTGGAGGAAAGATAACTTTAAAAGGATGTTTCTTCTGTATTCTATCTTAAATTTGTTCCTAAGTAGAAAATTGAGTTTATATTACATTATAAGACTATTATATCTTTATTAAACTCACTATTCAATTTTTAATCAAGTAAGTAAATGCATTATTTATTTCCAAGTTTAATGCACATATTCTCTTCAGCTGGAATGCTGATTCTGGAAGAAAACAATTCTAATAATGTACAAAATTGAAGGTCAATCTTGTATTATTCCTGTGGCATTTGAAGACCAAAAGCCTGTCTTATAGCAAGTTTCATGTTTTCAGCAAATATGCTTTTAATTTTTTTAGTTTCCAAAGTTTGCTTTTTACTTGTAATTGCATGACCGTTTACAAACCTCTTTACACTCCTCTCCACAACTTGCAAAGTATTTTACTGCTTACATTACCTATTAGAACTACCACTACAATGACCCATTCAGCTTAGTATACCTAACCCTGAATTGTAACCCACATCTTTAAATTAAAAATTGAAAAAAAAGAATTTGTAAAGAATGTATCTTGGCTTTGCAGACGTCACCACCTTGAGCCTTTTCCCATCAGCCATGGTCAACCCCACCGTGTTCTTCAACATCGCCATCAATGGCGAGCCATTGGGCCGCGTCTCCTTTGAGCTGTTTGCAAAGACAGCAGAAAACTTTTGTGCTCTGAGCACTGGAGAGAAAGGATTTGGTTATGAGGGTTCCTGCTTTCACAGAATTATTCCAGGATTTATGTGCCAGGGTGATGACTTTTCATGCCATAATGGCACTGGCGGCAAGTCCATCTATGGGGAGAAATTGGATGGTGAGAACTTCATCTTGAAATGTACTGGTCCTGGCATCTTGTTCATGGCAAATCCTGGATCGAACACAAATGGTTCCCAGTTTTTCATCTGCTTTACTAAGACCGAATGGTTGGATGGTAAGCATGTGGTTTTTGGCAAGGTGAAAGAGGACATGAATGTTGTGCAAGCCATGGAGGGCTTTGGGTCCAAGAATGGCAAGACCATCAAGAAGATCACCATTGCTGACTGTGGACAACCCTAATAAATTTGACTTGTTTTATCTTAAACTATCAAACCATTCCTTCTGTAGCTCAGGAGAGCGCCCTTTTCACCCCATTTGCTCGCAATATCCCTATAATCTTTGTGCTCTCACTAAAATTCTTTGGGTTCCATATTTTCCTTATTCCCTTCCACATCTAGTTAAAATGCAGAGAAATAAAAACTAAATAACAAAAAAATAATAAAAAAGAATGTATCTTTGGTAAAGCCAATTACAAAACGAAGTTGACCAAGGGAATGACAGAATATATGATATTTTGTTGTTTACAAAGAACACACTGGGGATGCAGTCCTTCTAGTTGACAAATATCCCTTCAACACCTTCATAGGATATTAAAATTTATGAAGAATGTTGTCATGTGCAAAGCATGTTACAGTGTGCTTTCTTTTCTTTTTTAATATTGTTTTTAGATTTGTATTTATTTTAAAGATGTGGGGTACAATTCAGGATTAGATAGATAAGAGGTGATTACACAAGTAAAGTTTGGGCCTCCATACACATGTATACTGCAGCACTGTTCACAAAAGCAAAAACATGGAACCAACCATGCTGCCCATCGAAAGTGGACTGGATTAAAAAAATGTGTTATATATGCATGATGGATTACTATGCAGCCATAAAAAAGGAAAAAATTATCGACTTTGCAGCAGCGATCTATCACAGAAACAGAATTGTGAGTGCCTCATGCTTCACTCATAAGCAGACCCTGAACATTTATCATAACACTATAAGAAAAGTTTTGGTCATAGTGGAATGCTGCCAGGGGGATGGGAGCTCATAACATCAGTAAGGGTACCTGATATCAAACCAGGCAAAGTGAGGTACAAGTATGCTTTTTAAAAACTACAACTAGCCGGGCTCAGTGGCTCAGCCTGTAATCCGGCCCTTTGGGACCCTGAGGTGAGTGGATTGCCAGAGCCCGCGGGCTCGAGACCCGCCTGGGCAGCGACCTCATCTCTACAATAAATCAAAAAATCAGCCAGGCGTGGTAGCGCATGCCTGTAATTCCGGCTACTTGGAAGGCTGAGGCGGAAGGATCGCCGGAGCCCAGCAGGTCGAGGTTGTGTGGCCGGGAGCGGCCACTGCACTCCAGTCTGGGCGACAGAGTGAGACTCCAATTCAAAAACAACTATACAGAAAAAAATGCCTCATGTTATCATAAATATGAACATTTATCATACAATGAAATTATGGTCATAGTTTGCAAACTCTAACTCATGGGCTAATCAAACCATCTGGACAAAATGTTTTTAAAACTCCACTTTTCTATAAATTACCTCATAAATAATTTATTTGTGAACACTTACTCCATGCTAATGAAACCTCTTGGTCAAAAGGGTTTTTAACCTTCTAACTTATTCTACAAACTATTCTGACAATAAATTCAAAACTTTTTTTTTTCTGAGTTGGAATCTCACTGAGTTGCCTAGGCTGGAGAGCAGTGGCATGCTCACAGCCACCCCAGCATCAGCCTCCCGGGCTCCAGCAATCCTTCCGCCTCAGCCTCCCAAGTAGCTGGAACTACAGGCACGCGCTACCATGCCTGGTTATTTTTTGACTGATCGTGAGTCGAGGTCTCACTAAGTTGCCTGGGCTGATCTCGAACCCGCGGGCTCAGGCAATTCAATCTCCTTGGCCTCCCAAAGTGCTGGGATGACAGGCTAAGCCACTGAGCCCGGCCAAATTCAAAACTCTTAATGGAGAATATTTAAAAAGTCTTCTTGAAATGAATAAAAACAAAACAAAGCAAACTTTCATTTATCAGCCAAAGCTTTGTGTCCCTATATTTTTAATGCTTAGGACATGAACAATTAGATATGATTATGACCACTAAATAACAAAGTACACTACAGATCATTAGATAGATTTGAGACTTTAAGGGGAAAAAGAAACTTGTTAGAGTTTCCTGGTGAAATCATGTTCATTGAAATATGAAAAAAAAAGAAAAAATAATTATGCTGTACATCAAAATATAATAATGAGCTATTGTCTTTCTCAGAGATCTCTGAACACAATCATGAAGCTTCAACATACTTCTTTTTTGGTAATATTTGTGTGAGAAAGGCTATCATGAACTTGGAGCAAAGTAAGAGATTTAAGCAGAATAATAAGTTTAAAATTCTAAGGCCAACATTCTAGTTCAGTTGCTGGTGGCAAAACTTTGAATAAGCAACTATCATCAGATTTCTTAATCTGTAAAGAAAGAAGAACTGAATTCATCCTAGTTTGTTAAACTTTTTATTTAAAAAATTATATAACTCTGAAATTTTGTGGTAACATAAAATTTTTTAACCAACTAGATTAATAAAAATTTATAAAAATAGCTAATTTTTGAGGTACAAATTTTAATAAATTCCATTAATTTGAAAAGTTGCCTAAATTTGGAAAATTTTGGGTTACATAGCCAAATCATGAAAACATACATACACTGATACATATATATTGAAATCTTATTGTGAGCTTTTATAGATTCTTAAGCTTTACAACAGATGTGTTTCCAACAGAGGTTGCTGCATATTTAAAAACATATCCTTCTGCCTTTTCCATTAATTGGAAATGTTATATAGGAGTCCCACTTGCCCAAAGTACATATTAAAGTATGTAGAATTATGAAATAAGTACAATATTTCTGTTATTTCTCTTTTACTTATTTTTGAAAACCAAAACTTATTGTAGAGTAAATCAAAGAAAATATTCTGTTCTGTGCTTAGAAAAATGATATCTCAGACCCAAATTATAGACGGTTCACCTTCCTCATAGGAGTAGGAAATGGTGCTGTCAGTTAAATGTTCATTTTCCCCCTTCTCCTATGAGTCCAAAAAATGCTTATTGAGCAAATGTTTATCAAAGGGCTATTTTGAGTAAAATACTTTAGAAATAAAATTATTAAGACACAGACATTGGTAAGAGAGTTATGAAATATGCATAGAAATGATCAATAAAAAGCAAATGTGCCAAATACCACAAAAATGGTATACTGGATTGTTAAGGAGGTACCAAGTTCAGAAAGGATTCTAAAGTGAGTATGATGTCCTGGAACATATTTTCTGGGCATTGACCGGGACCTTGTTGCAGTGAAGGGAGCAATGGAGAGTGGAAGCGGGCAGGGATACTGGGTGTCATGTTGAGCCAATGGTAGAGACAAAAGACATTCTGGAAAGTGGAAGCCTTCTTGAGAGAAAAAACAAGTTGTGTTTGTGTTACCAGTTTGACTTATTACTCTCATATGAGCAACTTCTATAGGAAAGAAACCCCATGTAATTATGTTAGGGATTACTGGGACAAAAATTTGGATTATGGATGAGTGTGAGTAATCATGTAAGATTGCATGTAAAGGAGCCAAATGGATGTCAAATTCGGTAAGAGTGAGAGTTCAAAGGAAGGTAAATTTGCAGTTCACGATAACTAGGGGATGTGTTATGGAGGCAAGTTCAGGAGTAATTCTTAGCGAAAATAACTTGGGCTGTATGGAAAGTCTAATTGTGGTAATTTATACTACCACTGAAGAAAAGGCTATTTAAATGTTGAGATATGGTCTATACAAAGCATGAAAACAAGTGGTTGTCCAGGTGGCAATGTGCAGAGTTGTGGTCATTTGTGATGGTAGATATGTTTATGTTTGCCACTTCCAGCCAATGAGTCTGGAAAGGCTGATCTTGGCCAGAATATCCAGAGATTTGATGATAGGTGCTAAAGAATCAATCAGCTGTTGAAGTGTGAAAATAGAATGGGACTCTCAGGAAGACAGGTCTGGCAATGTAGTATGTAACAAACTATAGGAAAGATACATTGAACTAAAGAAGGCCTAGGAACCCAGGAGCAAGGAATGGTGATGGAAATCATAAGAGGGAGAGATGTGAGACCTCACACCAAAAATAGAGATTAAAAAAAAAGCCTACTACTTAAATATGAATGTTGCTGGGCATGGTGCCTCACACCTATAATCCCAGCACTTTGGGAGGCGGAGGTGCCAGGATTGATTGAGCCCAGGGGTTCAAAACCAGCCTAGGTCACTTGGCGAGACCTCATCTCTACAGTAAATAAAAAAATTAGCCAGGAGTTGTGGCGGGTTCCAACTACTTGGGAGACTGAGGCGGAAGGATCACCTGAGTCTAGCAGTTCATAGTTGCTCCAACCTGGGTGAAAGAGTGACTCAAAAACAAAATAATAAAATAAAATAAGATGAAATGAATATAAATGCAAGAGAAAAGTGGTAGTTAAAACAATGTCTGGAAAATATAAATTTTGAAAACCAGGAGAATAAGAAAAGGGGACTAATTTTGTAGACAGAATGTTAAATTTGATTTCAGATTAGTCTGAAATGACAGCAGGACATGGAAATGAAGGCATCTAGGCACCAGATGGAACTGCTGCTATGAAGTTCTAGATGGAATGGTTTCTGATTTAGCAAATAAAAGTAATATTTGAGATTTCAGAGGTGGAAGAATCGAGAAGATTTAAGGGCAGAAGTTCAAATTGAAGTCCCTAGGGTTAGAGGAAAGTAGTGGGAAGAGAGAAACCAATAAAGATGGTGAGAGTGGGCTCATGAATAGCTGAGGCAGGGGTGGTGGCAGGGAGAAGAAACATCGTGGGGATGTGGTCGTATCACAGAAGACGAATGCAAGAGGAAGGGGGGTATCTCGGAGGAGGAAGGGGAGGGGAGAAGAGCAGCATATGGCCACTGCGGCGGGGAGAGGGTCCACCGAGAAGCCCAAACACTACCTGCATGCAGCTGACTTGTGTGGCAAGTCCTCACATGTACCCCACCACTCTATGGCAAAAATAAAGCACTGAAAGAAAAAGAAAAAAAAAAGAATCTAATAAGCTAACCCATATGTTCTAATCTAGTGTGTCATTGATTATCTTTAAAATAAAAGGTTGTGTGCCCAAAAAAGAGCAATATATGATGGTGAACATCAAACACTATAAAGAGATCATTGTTTGGCCATTGTGAGGTCATTATGATTGTAAAACATATTGCATTTTGTGAATTCAAAATATAAAGGATGAAAAAGAATATATAAAGATGTTTAAACATAAGCATCAGGCAGTTGGTAAGTGTAAAATATATTGGGCAAAAAAGCGTATAGAAGTGCATAGAGGCAAGAGATAATAGGTTCAGAGGCAATCAGTTAAAAAGATAAATTATGTATACTCTTAAAATTGCTATTAGCATGATGGGGGAAATGTTATGTACCCATTATTTTGAATGGTAGGTACATTTGAAGACTTGAGAGTAGCTATACTTTGAAGTAGCTATAGTAGAGGTGTTTGGGGGCTAAAATTCAGTTAATTAAAAAGAAAAAAAAAATGATCAAGACTGGGTTCAGTGGCTCACGCCTGCAATCCCAGCATTTTAGGAGACTGAGGCAGGAGGATTGCTTGAGTACAGGAGTTTGAGACCAGCCTGGCAACATAGTAAGACCTCGTTTCTACAAAAAAAAAATTAAAAAATTAGCTGGGCATGGTGGCCTGAGCCTATAGTCCCAGTTACTCAGAAGGCTGAGGCAGAAGGATCACCTGAGCACAGACCCAGGAAGTCAAGGCTGCAGTGAGCTGTAATTGCACTACTGTCCTCCAGGCTGGGTGACAGCACAAGACTTTGACAAAAAAAATCTGAAAATACATGTCAAAATTGTCAAAGTACTGTTGGTATCAATAGGCAATGTAATTTTACAAATTACGACTTGTCCTGTAATTCCATTTATTACTTCATATGTAAATTTCTCAAAATAGTCTTTTAAATTGTACTGCTAGTACTTAGTCTCCATGTTTGGTAACTATGAAGGGAGACCCCAAAAAACCCAGAAATTATTTATTAAAAAAGTGTATTTATTCTAACATGCTTAAATTTCAGTCACCTTCAAAGTTTTCAACATTTGATGCAATACACCTATCAAGACGCTTTTTCCGCTGACAGTATAAGACAGTTATTGAACTCATCAATTTTGATGCCCTTAGTGCTTCTGCCATTTATTGTTTCACCTCTTCCACATCAGCAAACCGTTTCCCTTTGAGGACTTTTTACGTTCGGAAATGAAAAAATAGTTACTCAGGGTGAGATCGAGCAAATAGGGAGGGTGAGGCATAGGGATCATGCCCTTATGTTCAAAAGCTGCTGAACCCTCAGTGCAATGTGGGCAGGTGTGCTTGTAAATCACTCATCAGGAAATGGGCAAAAGTGTGGAAAGAACATCCAAAAAAAAAAAAAAGAAGAAGAAGAATTCCCTGAAGCCTGACGCAGCTTCTCACTAGCTGGTACACTGATGCTGATGAGTTCCTAATGGGAGAAGACTGTACTACAAGGGGTCTGATTTCCAAAAAATAGTTATTTTTTGGAGGGGGTTCATATTACAGACATATTTGTAATGTTTTCAGTTCTTTGAGTTTAATTTCACAAATGATTTCTTGAAAACTGTCTTTTATATATTCATATTGTACAATAAGCAGTTTTGAGAGACTAAAATATGTAAATACGTCTGCTTTCAGAATGAATTAGGCTTAATTCACATTAAATTTATTAAATAGCAACAGAAAAGCAGTTTATTGAACTCATGTAAAAGATACAAAGATGTGTGTTTATACAGATGGTGTTTCTGGTAAATTGATAATAGATTTATTTTTTGTGGAGTTATAATGTATTTTGTAATCATGTCCTCAAAATATAAAGAACATCACATGAAATAGATCTATGGCGATCTTTTTCACAATAGCTGAAAACATTGAGTTACTTTTAAAACTCATAATGTATGCTTATAATTTGGAAGAAGATACATACTTTGAGATTAGAGTTGACCAGATATAAAATGGTTGACAGTATCTAGAAAATTATCAATGTCAGAGATTGATTTATTTTCTAATTGGGTACACTAAATGAATATTGGCAACTGGGTAAATAAGATATGACTTAAATACAAATTTAATTAAAAATATTTGTACAACTTATAGTTTGTCGGTATTTTTAAAAAGACATTTTTGCAATGCCAAATACTTTGTCAGATTATTTATATAAAATGAATTCTAATATAAGTGACTGAGATAGTTGCATATTTAAAGAGTAATTTCATCTATTCTTTGTTTATAATTACTAAAATATATATAAGGTTCTGTTTAGATAATTTTTAAATGATTTTTTTTATTTCTCAATTTTCCAGTCTTTTTTTCTGTTACTCATCTGTCACTGCTTACCAATGTTTATTGTTTTTAAAATGAGATGACCCTTGGTATCAATTATTATGACATTCAGTTAGCACTGTGATTGAAAGAAACCTTATGACAGTTTCCTATCTTCTGTGACTCATTCTCCTTCTCAGCAAAGAAGTGCTAATATGACTGTATGGGATTAGTGTGTGAGAATCAAATCAAAGATTGTATGTGAATCTGATCTATAATTTATTAGCATAAAATGACTGAATAGCAAATTTCCATCTGGCTATAATTGGGAGAGATAATTACTAATGTAAGGCAGAAGTAGCATTAATCTGATTTCTATACAACTAAGGAGGCTTTTGTGTGGTTGAGCACAGCTGGAAACTGTTCTCTTCTCAGCTAAAGAAGCTGGGGCCATAAAGCACCAATGACTGCTATGCAATTCTGAAAATTAGTAGCAACTCTCACTGTATGTCAGGCAGAAGCACCATTGCCAGGGTTCCTGTGAGTCTTCATCAGAGAGGTAGGAATAGTTTCAATATCTGTGCAAATGGAAATAACAGAAGCACGAGTTATAACAGTTAATTAAAAAGTTGGAAATTTTTAGAGAAAATGTTGATATCATTTAGTCTAGTATTTGGCAAGTCTGCCATTTAATCTTGTTTAAGTTTCATAGTTTTGTTTTCACACTGTTGTTTTAAAATAAAGTCTATTTCCTAAAAATATCCATAGGAGACTTGGAAAATGCTACAAATGCTAAATTACTTTAATAATAAAGAGTAAAATTAAAGATCAGAAAGTGACCTTTTTTTCAAGCTTCATAAGACTGTCTACATTTGCAGTAGATATTTTTATGTTATTATTAGCTGGATGAAAAGTAATACCAGTTGAAGTCCTCACCTACCAAATTTTTAAGTTATATAGGGCAACATTCTTTGCCATCATGGGCTGAAGATTTTACAAAGTGTTTATATTTTCTTATTAAATGAAATCTCAAAAATTTTAGAATATATACACTTGTGGGGTTTGTGGAACATGGAGCCTCCCTCTCCCTACTCTGCTTTCAGAAGGATGTCAGTCCTTGAAAAAGAAAACACATAGGCACCCTAGGGGCTCCAGACCCACCAATTGTTGTTTATTCCATTAACCTTCATGAAAACGTCCGTGAGGATGTCTGATTTTGACTTTCAGTTAAAACCAAATGTATATGACTTCAGTTTTATTTTTCTGCTCAGTATGCATTGTTACGCTTATTTTTGAAATTAGAAAGAAAAAATTGTGATGCAACGAATAAAAGTAGGCAAATGACCTCAGATCTTCCTTACATTTATTTTTGGGGGTATTCTAAGCAGCAGTACCTGTGGCTGTGGAAGTAATAGTTTATTTTCACATGAAATAATGGTGAACGTCTGTATTCAGAGCTATACAAAGCTGGGCTGCACCTAGCTATTGATACAAAGTATGTAAAGCATATAAACAGTCTTAGAAGACTCAAAGCACTATTCACTTAAAGCTAAAGAGAATCTGACTGAAACATGCATGTCTGACTTTAAAAATTTGAGTGCAGTACAGATATTTGTGCTGACTCTCCTTGACTCCAATAGCTTCTATAGCAATTCTCTGTTTGCAGAAGGATAAGCTATTAAGCATAGGGACAAACATTACTAGTAAGAAAATAAATAAGCCTATTATAGGATTCCCAGTGATGTGAAAATATACTAAACTGTTATTTATATTTTGTTCTTCCAAGAAAAGAATTCTTGCAACTTTTCCACCATGTGAAGTATTCAAATAAAATATTATTTTATGCAGTAGGAACAAGATGATTAATACTTTTGACATAATAGCATTACAACTAGCTCAAATATTAGCTCAACTTTTCAATGTCAATATCAGAAGTTAATGAACACTTATATTTGCTACAATGCAACATCATCTTCTGTATGTAAGATCAATGAAAACAAGGGTCCATGTATTTTCAGTAATATTTCACAGAAAGTCAGCTTCTTCTCATAGCAGTGAAGAACTTGGGCAAAATAATCACACAATCTTGTATGTCAACCTGTGCTCAGTTATTTAATTGCTGAAGTACTTGCAATTAATGATTTAACTGTTCAGTTTCTCAAGTTTCCCTGTTGTACAGGTAGACTATATGGGGGTGCCAAAAAATGGGCACACAGCTTAAGTATGATGTTCACTCAAAAGATGGTGTTGATCAAATGAATGCTGGTGTCTTCATGCAACAGGCAGGACGGTCAAAGAAAATGGCAGATGCTTGGTTGAGTCAATGTCATGCTACACATTGCTACAGTAATTTAATTCAACTTTGAAAAGTCATATATAACTAACATCTCATAAAATGTGTATACATTTTTTGCCACCCTCTGTAGCTGTATCGTAAGGCTGTTATGAAGATTAAAATGTGATACACATAAATTTTGGAAGACAGTGTTAATTGCATAGTATGTTTTAAATATTAGGTTTTGATCACTATTGTTTACAAACAATACTTTTTGAGACTGTATTAAATGTCTGCTATGTGGGAAAGATGTGCATAACATTTTATATGTCATGCCTATTAATTATTGAATATGCATATTTACATTAATATTAAGCAAGTGTAACAAATTATATAAAATGTGTTTATTTTTTATTCTTAAAATGCAAATATTTCACTTGAAGATTCTTAGATCCTATGATTTTTAGATTTGAAATTTCAATCGTATTTTTTATTTTGCATAATAAATTACTATTATTGTCTTCTTTACGGGATTAATGCAAAAGTTTGCTAACACTTTTGACACTTGACTGTGGAAGTTGTCTACTAGTCACCTTTCAACCTTGCCAGCAAATCCAATCAGCTTAAGAGCATTTTAATGTACCTATGTGAGTCCTCAGAATTTAAAATTAGGAAAGAAAGCAGGTCTTGTGACATTCTTAAGAGGCATTCAATGGTGACTCTTGAAATGATAGAATTAGTTTAATTTAAGCTGCAATTTGATAGAAATGCTTTCCAGCTTAAAAACAGATACTCCACTAACACCCGTAATGTAAGGAAGGTTATATGCTGTGCATTTCTAATGCAATAGAAAAGCAGTAGAGTCAAACAAAATCATTTTGTCGTCCGTAATCAGGAAGAGGTTGCCCTAGATGTTCTAGAACTCAATTTTTAATTTAACAAGAAAGCTTAAGTGTATAGTAGGGTATTTTATACACTAGTCAGCTCTTTTTACTTAGAAAATAAGTGCAGTATTTTGCTTCACTGTGCCCTTGAGTCAAAAGCTTTAGAAGTATATGAAGAATCTGATTCTGAGTGGATTGAGGGTAAGCTGAAATGAAAAAGAGGGAGAGCTGCTTTTAACATAACCAGATGGTAATTTTTACTAGTTGGCTGTGTACTGAAAATCACATTTTCTGGAAGGGAAGTATACATTATAGACTGGCACAACTAAATGTGTAAAAGCATCCCAAAATAGATTAAACATATTCTTTAGCTTTAAAGTAAAGTTATGATAAACTTGTATAGTGTATGGTTTTCTTTAGGGTAAAGATGGTAACAAAGACTAACAATGTAATCAGAAGTTCTGTTGAAATTAGAACTGAGTTGATATTCAAACATTTGACATTATGTCCTGAAAAATTGAATTTGCTCCTTATATGCCAGTTTCAGGATAAATAATAAATTTTGTATAATAATTTAATAATAATTGCTTTCTTTTTCTACTGAGATCTCAAGCAGTTTCACTAACACACACCCTAGATTTCTTAACTAAATTGTTGATAATAGCTAAACTCCAGTCATCCTGGGGTAGACATTTTTAAGTCTGCTAAATTATTCATTAAATAGCTTATTTCAGTTCTTTATACAATCAGTAGAGTTGCAATGACTTTACTTGAAAACCATTAAAACTCACATATCAAATGTCCAGAAAATATAAGTATGTATTAATAATTACCATATAATAAGTTTTATTTGTCTTGTTTTTGGCATGGCTACTCAAAATGGACACAAAAACGTTGCCTGATTTTTTGATCACTGATATGGTGGATCTGATATGCTCTTTCAAAAAAACAGTAATGGTCTTTTAACCTTTCTAGTAGCAGATACCTAAATATTTTCATCAAGAAATAACTGAAACACTGTTACAACACAGCACTGCAAATAAATATAGAGCACTTCCACACTTTGGTAAAGGCTACTGCAAAAACTTGATATTATTGAACAGGTCCAATGTATTTTTCAAAGGTGTATAGATCAAAGAAGAACAGAGTGCAATGTTATGCAGCCAAGTGTGCACTATTTAAAACTCATTCTTTGCATATTCTGGATATTAATCCTTGTCAAATATGTAATTTTCAAATATATTCTCTCATTCTCTGGGGCTGCCTTTTAATTTTGTTAATATATTTGATGTACTTACAAAATTTATGAATTCTAGTTTGCTAATTTTTTGGTTTGTTGTCTGTGTCTTTAGTGCCACATCTGAGAAATCATTGCCAAATGCTGTGAAGGTTTTACTCTGTTTTTGTCTAAGAGTTTTATAGGATTTTTTCTTTTGTTTTATATTTAGGTCTTTGATCCATTTTGAGTAAATTTTTATATATGTTCTAGGGAAGGGTCCAGCTTTATTGTTTTGTATGTAGATAGTTTCCCCACAGCCACCATTTTTTTAAAAAAAAGACTTATTTTCCCCATTGATTAGTATTGGCATCACTGTAAAAAATTATCTGACCATATAGGTGAAGATTTATTTCTGTGATATCTATTTTACTCTGTCTGTGTGTCTATCTTTATATCAGTGCCATCCTGTTTTGATAACTGGAGATTTGCAGTAAGTTTTGAAATCAGAAAGTGTAAGTCCTCCTACTTTGTGTTTCTTTTTCAAGATTATTATAGCTATTCAGGATCACTTGAGATTCCCTATGAATTTTAGAATAGAGTCTTTCTGCAAAAAAATGTTGGAATTTTGAAAAGGATGGCATTGACTCTGTAGAGTTCTTTAGTAAGTCTTGACATCTTAACAATATTGAGTCTTTCAATCCATGAACATGGGGTGTCTTTCCATTTATTTATGCCTCATTTAATTTGTTACAACAATATTTTGAGTTGTTATTTTCTAATGTGTTGTATTTCGGGTTAAGTTAATCTCTATCTTATTCTTTTTAATGCTATATATACATGGAATTGTTTCATTAATTTTTTTCTGATGTGCATTATTGGTATATAGAAATGAAACTAATTCTTATGTGTTGATTTTGAATCCTTCTATTTTCCTAAATTTGTTCTTAAGTTTCAACATTTTGTGTGTTGAATCTTTAGTCTTGTCTATATAAAACATCATATCACTTGCAAACAAAAATAACTTTACTTATTTCTTTCTAATTTTGATGTCTTTTATTTCTTTCTATTGCCTAATTTCTCTGTCTATAACTTCGAATACTCTGTTCAATAGATGTGACAAAAGTAAAACTCGTGGCTTTGTTTCTGATCTTAGAGGAAATCTTTCTGACTTTCATCTGTGAGTATGATTTTTGCTACTGAATTTTCATATTTGGTTTTTATTAGGTTGAAGTAGTTTCCTTTTTTTTAGTTTGTTGAGTATTTTTATTATAAATAATGTTAAATTTTGCCAAATGCTTTTTCTAAATCACATGAGACACGTGTTTTTATGATATATTACATTGCTTGGTTTTTATATGTTGAACCATCCTTGCATTCTAGGAATAAATTCCTCTTAGTTTTTTTTGTTTGTTTTTTTGTTTTTTGGTTTTTTTTTGAGTTGGAGTCTCACTCTGTCGCCCAGACTGGAGTACAGTGTCATACTCCTGGCCACTGCAGACTCGACCTACTGGGCTCTGGCAATCCTTCCCGCCTCAGCTTTCCAAGTAGCTGGAATTACAGGCATGCACTACCATGCCCGGCTAATTTTGGGGATTTATTGTAGAAATGAGGTCTCGCCAAGTTGCCCGGGGGGTCTCGAACCTGTGGGCTCAGGCAATTCACTCACCTCAGCCTCCCAAAGCACAGGATTACAGGCTGAGCCACTGAGCCTGGGTCCTCTTAGTATTTTGATATGCTGCTGCAATTGGTTTGTTAGTATTTTGTTGAACAGTTTTGCATCAGTGTTCATAAAAGATACTGATTTGTTGTTTTATTTTCCTGCTGTGTCTTTTTCTGGTTTTGATAGAGGAGAATGCTGGCCTTATAGAAAGTATTTCCTCTTTTTTAATTTTTTAGTAAAGTTTGACAAGGATTGGTGTTCTTTATATTTTAGTATAATTCACACATGAAGACATTAGGTCCAGAGCTCTTTTTGTGTTGGTAAATTTTGATCCAATATCCTAACTAATTATAGATCTATTTATATTTTTCTATTTTTTCATGATTTAATATTGGTATATTATGTGTTTCTAGGAATTTGTCCATTTTATCTGTTATCCAATTTTTGACATATAATAATCTTCTATTATAATCCTTTTTATTTCTGTAGAATCAAGAGTAAAGTCTTTACTTTCACTTGTGATTTTAGGAATTTGAGTCTTATTTCTTTTTTCCTAGTCAGTGTAGCTAAAGGTTTGTCAATTTGTTGATCTTTTTGAACCAACTTTTGGTTTCATTGATTTTTTTTTCTAGTGCATTTGTCTTTGCTGCAATCTTATGATTTCCTGTCATCTGCTGTCTTTGGGTTTAGTTTGTCTTCTTGTAAATGTAGGTTGTTGATTTGAGACTTTCTTGTTTTTTAATGTAAACATTTAGAACTATAAACTTCCCCTTGTATTCCATAAATTTTGTTTTTATTCATCTCTAAGTATTTCCTACTTTTCCTTGTTTATTTAATCCATTAGGTTGTTTAGAGAGTCTTTCTAATTTTTATGAAAACTGAATTTTCTAGTTTTCCTTCTGTTGTTAAATTCTAACTGCATCCTATTATGATGGAGAAGATATTTTCTATTATATTGATATTTTGAAATCTGTTAAAGTATGATTTTTTATGTCATGTCTTTTTAAACTTATATTATAAAACATTTTGATTAATATAATTTTGAAATCTCTTATTGGATATATTTATAAATTGAATGTGCCACTTTTTCTTGGCTTTGTTTTATAAAACAGTTTAATCTTAATACATGTATTGACTTTAATAAAGTTATTTTGATTCCTGTTATTTTTCTAGAATTTATTGCATTGCATAATATGTTAATGGGCCGTATGTGTTAGGGACATTTTAAAACTGATTAACTCAAAAAAGTGATCTTGCTGCTGCCACACAGCTCAAAACAATTGATGTGTTAATAATGTCCATTGGATATTAAACTACTTTTTACAGCAAGAAAAATTAAATAGTAAATAACTCCTTTGGGGTTGCAGGTTTTAAAAGAACAAGTTGAAATCTGAATATTTCTAGGAAAAGATTTGATTCTCATATTTGTCTGCTCCCACTTCAGCTTTGCTGGAGTATTTAACATAAGAATAATGCCAACATCAAATGAAATTTGAAGATAACCTACTGAATTTATAGAGAGACTGATGAACTGATGAGAAGTTATAGAAGTGTGTGCTACTGATGTTCAACACACAGTTGGAAATTGGGGATTTTGCATGTGAACAACTTCAGGCACATTTTTGCCTGTATTTCTGTCTCAATGTTACTGATAACAGCTAGGGAATTTCCTTGTAACTGGTATATATGGATTATTTTTTTCTTCTTGAAATAAATAATTTCTCAAGGAATAAAAAACTGTCAACTGTCATTACACAATTTCTAAAATAACTAACTTTTTAAAAAAGCTATTGCTCAAATCCTTTAAAAGATTAAATGAGCTTATAAAGTATGTTTCCAATATTTGAGTTCATCTTTTGATAGTGTAAGTTACTAAAAACTCAATTTAAAGGTTAACAAAATTATAGAGGCTAGATTTTTGGGAGGAAAGATGTTGGTTTGGGTCAACATATCTTTGAATTTTGTCCAAACACATGTATTTAGGATTCTGGCTCTAGAATGATAGTCATTTTGGGAAAGACTAGGCTTTTGTGAAAAATGTTTACAAAGAGATGACCTTTAAAGCTGGCTCATTTTTTACTCCAGGATAGATTGAGATGGGGTACATTAATGCTCACTTTAATTTGCCTGGGGTAAATAAATAAATGGTAATTTTTTTCTCATTAAATACTGAAAATTGATTTTTTTGTTGTCCATTGTTTACATGGAAATAAGTAATTGTGTTCTGGACTGAAAGAATAATACTGAGATAGAATATTACCATGGGGACTGAGGTAAGAGTCTTATTTATGTTTTTAACCAAAATCAGACATATATGCATCCGTCTTCTTGTTCTTTGCCTTGTCATTGTCTTTGTCATTCAATGTTTAATTTTATGTGTCAACTTGACTGAACAATGTGATGCCTAGATTTTTGAGGGTGTTTCCAGAAGAGATTAACATTTGAATCTGTAAACTGAGTAAAGAAGATCCACTCTCACCAAAGTGGGCAGCCATTGTCTAATCCATTGATGCCCTGAAAATAACAGAAAGGCAGAGGAAGGGTGAGTTTTCTGTTTGAACTGAGACATCCATCCATGATGCCTTTGAACGTTTGCACTCCTAGTTTTGAGGGCTTCAAACTCAGATTGACTTATGCCACCTGTTTTCCTGGTTCTACA